>JAJEJH010000634.1:0-126080 GCA_026122585.1 Anacardium occidentale | reverse complement strand
GTTTATTCGAGGAGTGTAGAGGAGCATGTGGATCATCTCAGATATGTGCTGCAGAAATAGAGAGATAGACAACTGTATGCCAAATTCAGCAAGTATGAATTTTGGCTAAGTAGTATGGTATTCCTTGGACATGTGATATCAGCTGAGGGTTTTTCAGTTGATCCGGCTAAGGTATATGTGATTTTGAGTTGGTCGAGGCCGAGTACAGTCAAAGAGGTCTACAGTTTCTTGGGTTTGGCAGGCTACTACAGACGGTTCATTCAGGGGTTTTCCAGTTTTGCTAGACCGCTGACAGCGTTGACCAGGAAAGAGAATCTGTTTGTTTGGTTAGACTTGTGTGAGGCCAGATTCCAAGAGTTAAAGTAGAGATTGACCAGTGCGTCAATGTTGGCTTTGCCTCAGGAGGGGCTAGAGTATGAGATCTACACCGATGCTTCGCACCAGGGGATTGATGTAGTGTTGATGCAAGCTAGTAGGGTAATTGCCTATGCTTCCAGGTAATTTAAGGATCATGAGATGAGATACCCTACTCATGATTTGGAGCTTGCAGCAGTGGTTTTTGCTTTGAAGATTTGGAGGCACTATTTATATGGAGTTCGATACTGCATTTTCTCAGATCACAAGAGTCTGAAGTACTTCTTCACCTAGAAAGAGTTGAATATGAGGCAGCGACGGTGGTTGGAATTAGTCAAGGACTACGACTGCGAGATCAGATATCACCTGGGTAGAGCAAATGTAGTTGCAAATGCCCTGAGCAGGAGAGTTGCCTTGTCCAGTTTGTCTGTTCAGAGTGAGCTTCAGAGTGAGGTCATCAGAGAATAGATAGAGATTGTTTCAGCTGGGTTTTCGAGGCTTCAGATTGTGTCTACTTTGTCAGATGAGATCAGAGAGGCACAGAGGTTAGATCAGTGGGTACAGATGATGGTACAGAGGGTATTAGAGGGCACAGTACCAGATTTTGAGATCAGAGACGAGATTCTGAGATTCAGGGGCCGAGTTTGTGTTTCAGATGACTCAGATTTGAGACAGAGAATCTTGTCAAAAGCCCACAGTTCAACGTATTCAGCTCATCCACCAAGATGTACCAAGATCTGAAGAGAAACTTCTGGTGGTCAGGCATGAAGCGAGATATAGCAGATTTCATAGCCAGATGTTTGGTGTGTCAGCAGGTCAAGGCTGAGCATCAGAGACCATCAGGGTTATTGCAGCCT
Source organism: Anacardium occidentale (assembly GCA_026122585.1). Lineage (NCBI taxonomy): Eukaryota > Viridiplantae > Streptophyta > Magnoliopsida > Sapindales > Anacardiaceae > Anacardium > Anacardium occidentale. The sequence goes on along the minus strand of JAJEJH010000634.1, from coordinate 124,869 downwards.
TTGAGTGTGCTTGAGTGGAAATGGGAGAGCATTTCCATGGATTTTATATCAAGATTACCCAGAGTCAGAGAGAGGTATACTGGTATTTAGGTCATTGTGGACAGATTGAGTAAATCTGCTCACTTCCTACTAGTCAGAGATGGCATGTCAACTGATCAGTTGAGTCGGTTGTATGTCAGGGAGATTGTTATACTACATGGAGTTCCCAGAGTGATTGTGTCAAATCGAGACTCCAGATTCTTGTCAGCTTTCTGGAGGAGTTTGCAAAGAGCACTTGGGACTCGTCTGTATTTCAGTTAAGCTATCATCCTCAGTCAGATGGCCAGACAGAGAGGGTGAATCAGATTCTGGAAGATATGCTCAGAGCGTGTTGTTTAGACTTCCAGACGAGTTGGGTTGATTTGTTGCCATTGATGGAGTTCACGTATAATAATAGTTATCAGTCAATTATTCAGATGGCTCCATTTGAGACACTTTATGGTAGAAAGTACAGATCTCCCTTGCATTGGGATGAGATTGAGGAGAGACATTCAGTGTCAGCAGCAGTGGGTCCAGAGATGACTCAGTAGATGATCGAGCAGATCAGGGTAATCAGACAGCGAATGAAACAGGCCCAGGATCGTCAAAAGAGTTATGCAGATGTGAGACGTAAGGAGTTAGAGTTTGAAGTTGGGGACTACGTGTTTCTAAAGGTTGCTCCTTATCGTCATGTTGTGAGATTTGGCAAGAAGGACAAGTTGGCCCCAAGGTTCGTTGGACCTTATGAGATCCTAGAGAGAGTTGGCCCGGTTGTTTACAGGCTAGCGTTACCGGCCAATATGGACAGATTCCACGATGTTTTCCATGTGTCTCAGCTGAGGAAGTATATCAGAGATGCTTCTCATATGCTAGAGCTTCCAGAGTTGGAATTGGCAGAAGATCTGAGTTATCAGGAGATGCCGATTCAGATAATTGACAGAAGAGTTAAAGTGCTGAGAAATAAAGAGATTCCTTTGGTCAGAGTTCTGTGGAGGAATCAGAGTGTGGAAGAGTCCACGTGGGAATTGAAATCTGAGATCAGAGATCGATATCCTGAGCTTTTCAGGTAATTTCAAGGATGAAATTCTTATAATGGGGAGAGATTGTAACATCCCAGATCGGGGTCAGATTGAGATTTTTGTGAATTCTAGGGTTGTGTGTATGTTTTGGGGTGAAATAGTGGTTTTTAGAGAGTTTTGTGGCTTGTGCATGGATCCGTTTGGGAGGATTTGCATGCGAGCGCGGGAAAATGACATTTTTGTAATTTTCCCGGGATGCACGACTGTGCGTGGTAGATGCGCGCGCATGCATGCGCATTTTTCCAGCTGTTTTGGTTTTAAGTCGCGCTTATCCAGTTTTCCAGCCATTTTTCACCCAAAGTTTCCTTTGATTTTCAGAGAACCTCAACCCTAGAAGTGGAGAGCAGCTTCCAGGACCTTCCAATCCAGCTTGATCTTGTGTTCTTCTTGAGAGAGAAAACATGTCAAGAGGTAGGTGTTTCCTTCCTCTTTCCCTTGCGTTTTCAGTATGTTTAATGCTTGTTTGAGGCATGAGATTTCTTTCCAGCATGCTTGTGATGTTCTTCTTGTGTGCTGATGATGATTTGAGATGATTATGATGATGATTGATGCATATGTTTATGCTTATGTGTGAGAAAGTATGTTTATATATGTTTATGCCATGGATTGGATGTTTGGCTTGAGATTTGAAGTTACTGGAAGTGTTATTATGCTTATTGGAAGTGCCTTGCATGTGGATTATGTTTAATTTGCATTTGGTATGCGATTTTGGCCGGAATCGAGTTGATTCCAGGCAGTCATGGAGGTGCAAAGCAGGACGCACGCCCGTGCACCCGAGGCACATGCCCGTGCATACTGTGTTATCTGCATGGTTACGGCCGTGTTTACATGCCCGTGCATAACCTAATTTGAGGGGTCACGACCGTGCATAGTTCATGCACGCCCGTACACCTAGTGAAATTGATAATATTGCTTGGAATTCCAGAACCTTGCACGACCAATAGCACGATATGGTCACGGTCCCGTGCACGTTCATGCACGCCTGTGCACACGACATGTACGCCCGTGCTTCAGGCAGAAATCAGAAAAATAAGCTTTAATTGAGAAATGTGCACAGTAAACCCTATCCAAGTGATAGAAAACAGCAAAATGAGCTCAAATAAGAATACATGATGCATCATACATTCAGCATAGCATGACATGCCATACAGTGTTTTCAAAAATGGATCCAAGGATCCGAATTCATGTTTTCAGTTGAAAAACATAGATTCCAGGGGTGAATACGAGGGAGCACTTATGAGTTTCAGCACCCGTGACACTAGGAGCTATATGCTCATTACTAGCCCTATGTCTTGGCATGTGTCGGGTTGCTCAACTAGCAGTTTAGGTTTCCTAATCCCAGGATCAGATGCAGTATAGCGCGAGGCGCTCAGTTCAGATCAGTTTCCAGGCCCAGGCCTGATGGCATCACGTGGTCCATACAGTTTGTGACGCGTGTTTACAGAGGAAACTCATATGGCCAAGGTGTCGAATCCCTATATTAATCAGTCTGCACAGCACAGTTTTCAGCATAGCATGTACCCCAGGGTACACAGTTTTCAGTATAACTTTCAGATAAAGCTTTATATGATTTTCAGATATGGGATCCCAAGATCCAACAGTAGTTTTCATGAACAGTTTTCAGAAAACTATTTTCAGTATACAGTTCCAGGCCTAGTTATGATTTCAGCATGTTATCATATCATGTCATCGTTATATGACACAGTTACATATCATTTAGAGAATGATAAGACAGTAAGAAACTGTAAATGAACAGAATATGAAACGTGTAAAAGACACGAACAGCAGAATATCAGAACATGATAAGTTACGTAATGACACGTGAACTTCAGAAAACAATAACAGATCAGAAAAGTAGAGATGAGGAGTATCAGTAAGAGAGTTTAGAGCGTTGAGTTCATTCGCTTGGATTACTCTTCACTCTAGTTTGTTTACGTATACTCATATACGTATTTTACGATCCAGTATGAGGTAGTATCCGGTCCATGAAGATGTGAATGCCAGAGTTCGATGTCAGTTGAGCCTGTTCTGTTTGAGTTGAGGTGGCAATCTTTCGAGAAGGATTGGGTTTAGGGTCAGAGGATATGAAATGCTTACTGAGTGATTGTATCACTCACTCTTTACTTTCCTTTCTTTTGCAGGTAAGTGTTGGGAGCTGGGAGGAGAGTTGGCTGCCGTCTGGGATCCATTATGCTTCAATTTTATTTGTATGCACACGTATATGTTTTTCCGCAAACATTTTTAATATAATACAGTTTTATTTGGGCATGTATATATGTATGTATACATTTTCACTACAGATTCTTCCGCTGTGATATGTCAGTTCAGTTAAGCATTTCAGTTAGTTATTATTGACCTTATTTTATTTATTTATTTATTATTATATTATTTAAGCAGTGAACAGTAATACCCTTCTGAGGTGTCTTACATTGCATAAACTTCTAACAACACTTTCTAGTGGACCCAAACTTCCTCCATTAATTTGCCACCACATTTTACCCAAATGAATTCTTTAATTACAAGTGGTTCCAAAATGGATTGTCCATCATCTGCTATTGGTAGAACTTCATGAATGGATTGACTTGTGTTGGCTAACCTTTTTTTTAGCAGTAAAATATGAAAAACCAAGTGTACATTAGCTGAAGTTAGCAATTCAAGTTGATAAGCTACTGGTCTGATATGCTTTACAATTTTATAAGGTCTAAATTATAAATATATTTTTTTGTTAATTATATAAGGTTTAAAATATTTTTGCTAAAGCTTTTGATAAGCTCAATAAAAAACTTACTGCTAACGGTAAGGCGGTAATCTGAGAAAAACCCACTCACCAATGTTGTAGTTACTATCCCACCTCTTCTTATATGAATGTTGCTCCATACATTTACATGCTTTCTCCAAGTTATTCTTGAGCTCCTTGAGTAAACGATCTTACTGCACCAATAAGTCATTTACTTTATTAACTACTGAAGTGCTTTCCATGTCACACACAATGTTGGGAGGTAGTCATCCATATAAAGCCTAAAATGAAGTTATACCAATAGCCAGATTTAATGTGGTATTGTACCAAATTTTATCCCAAGCTAAGTTGGATTCCCATGTACAAGGATATTAGCTGCAAGGGCATCATAAATATTGTTCCACACATTGATTCACCATGTTTGTTTGCTAATTAGATTGAATGTGGTAGGTTGAACTTATGTTAAGTTTGTTCCTTGCAACCTAAAAAATCTCACCAAAAGTTACTGAAAAAAAGGATCCCGATCGTTTACTATAGTTCTTGGCATACCATGTAATCAAGTCGCTCTTGGAAATATCTCTTCTACTTTTCATGCAGTGTAAGTGTTGGACCCAAAGTGTTTTAATGATAACAAAAGCAATGCTAAATCATTAAATTGTCCTTAGCATGTATAAATACTGTATTTTGACCCAATAGGTTTTTCCCCTTCAGGGGACTATCTTTTTTGCCTTCCTCTGAGCTTTCTGATGATGATTTAAGGATTCTTAATGCTTGGATGAGCATGCATGATAAATGAGCCCATATCCCACAAACCCTTGAGCTAAAAATCCTTTAATCTAGTCAATTGAGTTGAAAGTGGTCTAATCAGTGTCTATTTTACATAATAGGTCGACATTAGTTTGACTGACACATGAATAAAGAAGTTGAATTTGTCTACTAACTTCTTTTATAGGCTAATAGATGAGTTTTTCTCACTTCAATTCATCGATAATCTAGCAACATAGTGACCATTTTGTATGAGTGATAGGTCTCCTTGTCCCCGCTTGATATTAACTCATCGATGAAAGTCAATTTAGCATATCCACAGATGGACATCAAATCTTATATGTCCTCTTACCATTGACCCGTGGATAAAGCTTTTTAGTTTCTTATAAAAGCTAACATTTTTTCTTGTTCAAGGGGATTCCAAGGGGAGAAAATCAGAGAGAAACTCAGTTTGTTTTGGCAAAAAGAGATTCCTAAAACACCAAGAATAAAACCTTTATACATTTCTAAAAGTAGACAAATATAAATAATCTACATAGACATACCCTAAGAAAGTGAGAGGAAGATATCATTAAGAGTGAAAGTCTAGTAGTTGGCAGCTTAAGCACCAACACGTGAAAACTATGCAGATGTTCATCCATTGCTTGGACTATGGCACTTTGTCATTGACAATTAGCCTTTAGAGACACAAACGTTTTAGTTAATCTCTTGAAGAGGGGTTTTTCTCCTTTCCTTCCTTTTTCTTTACCATAATTTGAACCAATTTCATTTGTCCATTACGGATTGTTCACTTCATATGACAAACAGATTTGCACACAGACAAATCATCATTAATTGTCTATGTGTAGCACTAGATTGTTTGCTTGTGTTTGATTGGTTATATATGCTACTTCTTGATGCTTTCATCTGGGATAATATGCATATAATCTACATGTTTTTGTTATTTTTGAATGCTTATTAACTTGATTACACATGATGGAAAACTAGATTTGCATATATTTGTGTTAGCTAGAATAAAACAAACATGTGGGTGATGTACGATTATGGGCTAATATTAATTATTATTTGTTTTGGTTTTTGAAAAACATGTGTAAATTGTGGTCCAATAAATATTTTGATTGGGCTTGTTGTGATCAATTTGGTATATAGCTCAATACACTGTATATTAATAGAAGGGTCTAATAAACCTATTATAAATATAGGGCTAGGTCCCTTGTTTTAGGACAATTTGACAATGCACTTTTTCTATTAAAACTTTATTGCTCTTTGGGTACTTAGAAACAAGAAGATTCAACCGTCTAAAAATTAATAATCAATCTACTGTGAAGTGGTTCTAAAAATTAACAAATATTATGGCACAAACAAGTATGTCTAAATTCTCTAAAAACCCTTTATAGTATTTTAAATTTGGATTTGAATTAAACATGTGTTGGATTTGAATTTATATATTGATGATTGGTTTTATTCCAACATTTGGTATCAGAGCGATCACATACCAATATAGAATCTGTCTTTTTGAATTGAAAATTGAAGAAAAAAAATAATCTAAAGTAAATCTGTATTATATGTGTTTTCTAAAAATTTAAAGCATGTTAAATAGGTTGATTATTCATCTTGTATCCTGTTTTTGCGTGTTGTTCATGCTTAGGAATGGTTAAAAGTTATTTTTTTGTGAAACTATGGAAAATTTTCTTGTTACGGTGTGGTTTGCTTGGCAATGGTTGTGTTGGAATGCAAGAGACGCGGTTGAATGTTGAAAAGATGCATTGGTTTGTTAAAAGTTGAATTAATTTTTAAAGGGTGCGTTAGAATTGTGTTTAGAATTATGGCAAATGGATTAGAAAAATTTAAGCCCAAAATGCTAACTTATTAGGCCTTTGAATTTAGAATTGTGGCTGTTAGATTAGAAAAAGTTAAGCCAATGCATTTGCCACTTCAACTCAGCTTATTGTAAAAATATTTAGGCCCCTTATTGATAATTTAATTTAGCCCAATTACTAAAATTAGACTCAGCCCAATAAGGGAAAAATCTTGGCCTATATATAATTATTGGATCCGATTAGAAATACTCTGACCCGAATTATCATACCTAACTAGCCTAATTAGAACCAGAAGAAAATCTGACATGACAGTTTGACCGATCAACAATCAACATTTGACCAATCAACGGTCAACTCTTGCCAGTTCAGATGGCTAAGTTTGACCGATCAATGGTCAAACATTGATTGGTCAATGGTCAAAGTTGACCGTGCGTGTGACTGCGTGTCTAAGTGTGTAGAGGGGTGTGTGTGTATATATATATGCTAAAAATCACCTTTTATCATTATTTATAAAAGTACTGAATCTGTGAATACTTCACCAAAGTGCATACATGATTTTTATATAAGTATGAATGATAACCATACAAGCATGTGAGCCACTGACATGCCCACTAACTAAAATTGTATTTGTTCCTTCTATCCATAGTTGTCACATCCCTCATTAGCACCTATTCAACTGACCTGCATGGAAAGAAAACATAAATGGAGTGAGTGATAAATTACTCAGTAAGTGTTTCCTTAACTCTTTTTTTCATAAATAGTATTCTTCTTTTCTGTGGAATTTTCATAATTTTCTAACTTTTGTTCCAAATTTGTTTCTTAGACTGTGCCTGATATTTTGCTTGCTAAATGTGTAAAGTTACTATTTCATGTTGTGAAATGGATGTTGTTATATGAATCATGCTGAAAACATGTTCTTGCCCTTAGGCCAAACTTCTGAAAATATTTATTCGTATTGATCTGTGGATCCTGAAATAAAAATATAACTTGAAATTACTGTAATTGAAAATCTGTAACAGCCCGAGGTTAGAATGGTCTTTTTTAGGCGTTGAATCGGGATTAGAAAAGAGATTTCTTAGTTAGAAATCTGTTTCAGTGAGATAGGAGGGTAGAATAGTCTTTTGTTGGCTTTATATGCAGCTTGTGGAAGGAGCACGACCATGTGTTCTTGTGTGCACGCCCGTGCGTCCTTTTCTCGCCATGCACACCCGTGCATGCCTACTGGTATATAAACCAATGTTTTTCCTCCGCCCGTTTCAGTCAGCTTTTCCCTTTTCTTTTCTCTCCAAGAAACCCTAGCTTTTTGAGGGAGAGATTAGTCAGCTTTAGCAGCCATTCCAGCCAAGATTCAGCCGATGATAGAGAGATAAAAAATCTTAGCAGCTCCAGGTAAGTATTCCTTTACCTTTTCCCATTTTTCTTGGATTTGTGTTTCCTTGGTTGGGTGTTTTCAGTGATTGATGCGTGTTTTTAGCTTATTAGCAGTGTATGTGGCATACTAGTATGTTTGATTAGAAATGTGATGAGTTTAGGTTGAGTTTTTGGTGTGATCTTGCGGATTTCAGTCGTGGGTGTCAAAAGAAGGCTGGATGCACGCCCGTGCATTCGTTCATGCATGCCCGTGTATTCTGGTTTTGGGTAAGGTAACAGTCGTGTATGTGAGGCATACACGACTAGCTTTTAGAGCGGGTCACGCCCGTGCACTCGAGGGTCACGACCGTGCATGAGTCAAGTGTGAGATTTTAGCCAGAATTTCCAAAACCTTGTACGGTTGGGCTACACGATCAGCTCACGGCCCGTGCACTCGCATACACGCCCTTGCGTCCGATCCTGCATGCCTGTGCGCTTTAGTAAAGTGAGAAAAAGAAAGAAATAAGCAGAATTTCAATAACAAGAATGAAAAAAGAAAAGAAAAGAAAAGAAAAGAAAAGAAAAGAAAAGAAAAGAAAAGAAGAAAAGAAAAGAAAAGAAAAGAGAAAAAAAGAAAAGAAGAAAAGAAAAGAAAAGAAAAGAGAAAAAAAGAAAAGAAGAAAATAAAAGAAAAGAAAAGAAAAGTAAAGAGAAAAAGAATAAGATATTTTCCAGAGCCACGCTTTAATCTCACAGTAGAACAAGAAACTCATCAACAAATTAAACCAGTGTAATCTACTGATAGGTTACGATTAGAAAACAGAAATAAAGACAAGAACAGAAATAGAAACAGAAACAGAATCAGAAACAGAAACAGCAACAGAAACAGAAATAAAAACAAGAACAGAAAACAGAAACATAACAGAAACAGGAAAACAATAAGAAAGACTATAATAAGAAAGAAAAGAGAATTGAAAAGATAACATGCATGAATATCATCAGTCAGCATAGCATGTTAAACAGTGTTTTCAGAAAAAGGGATCAAGTGATCCATTTGCATCAGTTTTCAACATTCAGGGCTTGATATCCGAGTCAATTATTCAGGATGAATTCGAAAGGGCATCTGTAGGATTTCAGCTTTCTGACTTCGGTTAGATTGGTTAGATTTCAGCTTATTGGTCTAAGGACTGGTATGGTAGGACATTTCAGCTTACTGACATTTCGCTGGTATGGTTTAGCCCACTTGGCCAAGATATCGAATCCCTGTTTTCATCAGTCTGATCAGCATAGCAGGTATGTTTGGATACAGAGATTTTAGAAACAGTTTTATTCAGCTTTTCAGTGTTTTGGATCTTCAGATCCTAACAGTAGTTTTCAGAAACATGTTTTCAGTAAACAGGCCTAATGGCAAAAGCATGATTTCAGCATACCATGATACATAATACATGACATGACAGAACATACAGACAGTAAGACCAGAATTATGTAAGATAAGAAATAAAGAAAGATTAAGCTACACGATATACGTCAGAAATAAAGAAATAAAATAATTCAGCTAATCCTAACAGAACGTAAGAATTATTAAGAAAAGTAAGAGGATTAGAAGAAACTTTTAGGCTATCAGGAACTTAGTTAAGTTCCCCTCGATAGCAGTTAGTCAGTTAGCAGTGGCAGTTTAGTCTAGAGCTTACCCGAGGGTAGAGGTAGGAGATGCTTACTGAGTGATTCGTCACTCATTCCCCGTTGTTTCCTGTTTTGCAGGTTGATGTTTCGGGGAGCTGAGCTTGGTGCACAAGATGACTGGTGTGTGAGATATGACTTGAGCGGGTTTTCACCCGAGTTTTTAGTTATGTATGTATATGTATAGTTTCAGCAAATAGCATGTTTGTGGCTCGCATGCTTTGTATTGCTCATGCATTCGAATTGTACAGTATCTTTTATGTGTCCATATATTATTATTATTTTATAAACATGAGTTTTTATTCAGGATACTGTACAGTGGGTTTTAGTGTCCCATCACAGATGTTTAAACCAGCTTCCGCATAATTTCAGTAAGCAGTCATAGTAGTACCCACTACTATATAGTAGGGAGATATATTTTATATAAAAAAAATGGTTCACAGTAATATATGGCAGGCGAGGTATTATAAAATCTGTTATGCAGATCAGACTAATGAATACAAAGATTCGGTACCCTGGTTATGTGAGCTTTAATATCCTGACATGTAATCAAGAACTAAAAATTGAAAGCTGATAACTGATGTACACTAGTGTATATTGGCTCTCTCTCTAGGGGGCATGCACTTCACAGGTGTTCCCTCGTGTTCACCCTTAAAAAAGATGTTTTAAGTATTGTATTTTTATTTTAAAAACATGCATTTGGATCCTTGGATCACTTTCTGAAAACACTAATATGACATGTTATGTCATGATATGTTTATTATCTTGACTTATAACTGTGCTATGTAGATGTTGTATGGAAATATCAATGTTTTGTGCTTCAATTAAAGTTATGTTCTTAAATTTTACTTGACACATGGGTATGCATGACTTGATGTATGGTCGTGCATAAGCTGCATGGTCGTGTGTAGGACTCGTCGCCACGAGTACCCCTGCTGTTGAATCATATGGGGAGCTTTTATTAATAATCTGAAAACTTGGGTACCCGCGACGAGAATCCTACGAAAATAAAATCTGAAACTATACATTTTTGAATACAATGCGGAAGCGAATCTGAAATTTCATAAACTGAAATACACATTGTCTTTTTGTACAATGGGCCCAATGGCCTTTATCATATATATATACGCTATCTCTGTACATCTGGTTACATAACCATTTACAAAACGACCACACAGGTCTAAAACTGATATATACATACTGAGATCATGGTGTGGGCCCTCTCCCGCAAGCCTCGAACCACCCACTCCTCGGAGACAGCACAAACACCTGAAAAGGATGGAAGAATGAGGGGGATGAGTGATAAAGATCACCCAGTAAGCGCTCCTTACTTCCCTCAACCCAAGTAAGCACAAACAATCACAAACATACCTGGTCTCGGCCCTATTCATACATCTATGCACTTGCTAGAATCTGAAACTAATTATCTGAATATCTGATTAATCTGATTCTTATTATTATTCATGTCATGATGTGTATGTCATGCCATGCTAACTGAAATACTGGTGGATGCATGCATCTGATTAACTGAATATCTGAATGTGCCCGAAGGTACCTGCTGTGCTGATTAGACTTGGTGAATACAGGGATTCGACATCTTGGCCATGTGGGCTGAACAGTCTAGCTACTGGCTAGAAAGCTGAATAATAACTGCTGGACGATCTGACTGGTGTCACAAGGCTGAATCTGAAATGTTGCTGGACATTCTGACTGGTGTCAGAAAGCTGAATCCCACAGATGCCCCCTCGAGTTCACCCTATACTCTTACCCGTACATCGGGCTCTGAATACTAAATACTATTGAATTCGAATCCCTTGATCCTTTCTGAAGCTACATGTAATGTCATGGTATGCATATACAGCTTATTAACTGAATTCCTGGTTATCTGAGGCTTATCTGAAGCAATTATGCCATTAATCTGAATTCACGTGCTTAATTTCATCAATTTCATGTTTTAATTAAATAAATTCTGAAAACTGCTGTTGCACGAGCGTGTGGGCAAGGCACACGGGCGTGCATGTCATGGACACACGGGGCCGTGCGCTGGTCGTGCGTCCGACCGTGCAAGCTACTGAAATTCTGGACAATTCATGAAGAAAACTCGCACACGGGCGTGTCCCTCAGGACACACGGGCGTGTGTCTGGCTATTCTGCCCGTGCACACAACGTGCATACGGGCGTGTGTTCTGGAAAACAAAGGCACACGGTCGTGCCATGTAGGCACACGGTCGTGTGTCTTGTTCTTCAACAAGAACACCCGCTTGGAAAATATATAATTCTCAACCATTTCACAATCAATCTTCAATTCAATTCAAACATGCGTTCCCAGTACTTCATACAACACAATTCAAGTAGCAAATGCAACATGCATCAATCACCCATTATTCCACTATGAAAGCTTCTTCTTTCTCTCACTAAAACACACACACAAACACATGCATGCTTCAAGGGTGGAAATTCATCATCAAAATCAACATGCAATGGCATATACACATTTCCAACATACATCAACATACAACTAACTCATCCAAGCATCAAAATTCACAAAACAAACCGGGAAATCACAAGGAAAAGTAAGCGAGCACTTACCCCGCACCATTGCCTCTGAAAGCTATCTTTCGAACTATTCTCTTGGCTCTCTAGTCGGATTGGGAGCAACCGCTGGCTGGATTTCCTCTCTAAGGTTGGGAGGAACTAAAATAGAAGAAAGAACTTGGCTAAAATGAAAGTGGGTGAAAAAAGAATTAAACTTTCTCTCGACTCACTTATATACTATGCCATGCACGGGCGTGCACAAGGGAAAATGGACTTAATCCATTTCCCGCTCACTCATCTGATCGAATCCTTGCGAAAGGATTCACACGAAAGCCACACAGGCTCTGAAAACTTACTAACTCACCTCTAAACTCATCTAGACTCCCAATCTCTCTCTGAATCTCGTTTCTAACACCGAAACTCTTCCCCTAAGGGCTTTCTAACCTGGGATGCTACATCGTGTGTCTAGTCATACATGAAACCATGCTAGCTTCTATAAAAATTTACAATATTTCTAGCCTATAGCAGATGCATGATCGTGACCTCACCTTGCATGGTTATGACTTTGCTCAGATCCATTCATGCATAGTTCTGTGAACATGATCGTGACCTTGCAAAACATGACTACACGAGCGTGTATCCTACGGGCGTATGGTCGTCTGTCTTGCTTTGTTGCGACGTTTTTATGGCTAAACAAGCTTAATCCCATCCAATTTTATTCTGAACATAAGTCAATCTTTATCATTCACATTTTACACTCAATACACTTCATATGCACATATTTATCACACCAATAACATTAAACTCCACCATTAAGCATTTAAAACTCTTTAAAATCATATATACATAAACATACATACAAAACATGTTTCTAAACAACATACTTCATCATCATCACTTTCATATCATAATTTCTTTACTCCATAACACCATATAAATCATAAACATGTTATAATCATCATTATAACACAAACAAATAACAACCACATACAAAGAAAGCAAGGGAAAGAGGCAAAAAAACACTTACCTCTTGCCATGACTAATCAAACTTTTCTTTCTAACAAAATCTCACTCTCTAGTTGGATTGGGAACCTCTTGATGTTGTTCTTTTATCTCCAAGGGTTGGGATTCTCTAAAAATTGAAGGAAATTTGGATGAAAATACCAATGAGAAGAGAGAAGAATAACTTAAGCAAAATGGTTGAGATTTCTTAAGCACGCACAGTCATGCATGTTGAGGGCACACAACCGTGCATGGTAGAAAAATGGGAAAATTCATACTTTCCCGTGCTTTATATGAAAAGACCCCTCCAATGGAATTCATGCGCATGCCACACAAACTCTAAAAACTGACTATTTCACTCTTGAACTCTCCTAACTCCATTTATATCATAAAATCTCAATCTAATCCCAAAATTTAGCTTAAAAAAGACAGTGTTAATCCTAGGATATTACATTGATCACACAGTATGAGTAAAAAAAAAAAACAAACAATAAGAAGAAAAGAGTGGGGAAAATAAAAAAAAAAAAGTAAGAAAAGAAGAGAAAAAAAAAAAAGAGGAAAGAAAATAGAAAAAATGAGAACAAAGAGAAAGGAAACAACTTCATTGTCTTAATTAGCAAAAAATTTGAAGGTTAACTTGTCTATCATATGAATGATTTCCAAAGAGAAGCAATAACTTAAGGTAAAAGTATGCAAAACATTTTAGGTTTGTAAATGTTGAGTAACTAGACGCCTTTACCATGCATTCATACATATAAAATATACTACTCATGCTGACCTTTTCATCATCTCCTAACATCAAATCTCAGTCAAGCATGCTTTCAAACCTTTAAACAACATATACATATACAAACAGATACATACATATATTTTAAGCATGTTTTTGCCTCCAAATCTCTCATCTTCTATCATTTTATCATACAGATGTATAACCTAAGCTTAAATCATGCTTCTTATCTCATTTTACACCTAAAACAAGGATGTACATGCTAAAGAAACAAGGAAACAGGGAAGGAGGTAAAAAAATACTTATCTAGAGCTACTAAAGATTCAATCTTTCTAACTCTAGCTTGATTCCCAGTTGGATTAGCTGACTAACAAATCAATTTCTCTCTTTGATTTTTAGTTAGGGTTAGCTGAAAGAAGAAGAAGAAGAGAAATGGGTAAACTGGATGAAAACATAGAAGCTCTGCTTTATATAGCTGCATCGACTAACAGTCGTGTACCGCTAAAGTGTATAGTCATGTTCTACAACTCAAAGGACGCACTAGCATGTATCCAAAGGACGTATGGTCATGCTTCAAGTACATGCCATATAAGGCCCTCTTAAAGACTATTCTACCCTCTCAACTCCTTCTGAATTTGCTCTGGTTATAAAATTTCTCTTTTAACTCTGATATATAACCTAAAAGACTATTTTAACCTCGAAATATTACAATCACCCTCAATGGTAAGCTAGACATCCATAAAAGCTTACTTAACCCTGGGATTGTCTATCATATATATAAGTCTCAAGCACACTTTCGAGATAAAAAGGACCATAAACCTCGATAAGGTTGTGCACAGTTTGGTTTAGTTCAGGGATTTGAAAATCTTTGGAACTATATTAAACTTTAGGTATTTTGAAAAATAAATCTTCAAAATTGTATTGAATTTTGGTCTAATATAGTTCAACAATTTAATCCTTTCAAAGCAACCTAATCAAGGTATAAAATAAGCAACAAAAACTTTGATTGTATTATATTTTGTATAGTCCAAAATATAAGGAAATGAATTATACATAAAAAGACTATATATGAATTAAAAAATATATTTAACTAAATATTCAAAATCACGAATACAATCCCCATTAATTAGATTTTCATTGTGATACTTGGCACAAAATTTACTACCACTTTGGGATCATTGACAATATCTAAAAAAGAAATGATATCACAAATTATTAGTAAGTGAAAAAATTCATGCAACATTCAAGTAAAATAATTAAGACTAATTATTTTTGAAATAAAATCATCACATGACTCAAAATTTTCAAGTTCTTCTAATGATTCTTTAAGTTGAATAGGTTTCTTGGAATTTCTCAACCAATCTTAACAACAAATAAGGACTTTAGTTGTAGTAAGAGTTAAAGAACTCCTAATATGGTCTAGAGTCCTCTTACCCTTGCTAAATGTAGATTTAGAAACCACTATTGAGCATTAAACAACCAAAACATGCCTGACAATCTTGGATAAAATAAGGTACCTCTTTACATTAGTCTTCCAACAACCTAAAAGATCAAAATCAACAGTATATTTTTCAACAAACTCCTCTAAATACCTATCTAATGCGCCCTGGGCTATTACGTTCTTTTCATTCTTCATCTACATCAAATAATCATCAATTGTTTTGTTTACCCTATGATCAACCTTTATAAGTTGATTTGAAGAGTATAGGGCTTGCTCATCCACCACTTTGCACTCATTTATTAATTCAATCATAACTTCTATGACCCTAGCCTCCAACTCTTTTGCATCATTTTCACCATAATAACTAATGTATTTAACCTTTAGATAATTCATTTTAAATCTAGGATCTAATATCACTACTATGAAGAGTATCACATTCATCTTATCAATAAAACCCTAATATTTATCAAATTTAGCTCTCATTTGGTTGCCTATTCCTTTCAAATGAAAATCTTTATTATTTCGACATATTTGTTATTCCTTCAAAATTCTTATGATCTCTGGAAAATACACATTAGAAGTAGAGTATAATGAACCAGATATTTTGTAAAACACATCATATAATTGTTTAAGAAACCTAGCAAGGAACCTAACATTAGTCCAATCACTCTCAGTAGGTATCTCGTCCCTAAAATCGCTCAAAAATTTTTTATCAGTCTTATAATTTATCAAAAGCTTGTTAATAAATCAAAGCAACTTCTAACATCAAGTAAGTTTTATTCCACTTAGTCGGACAACCTAATGATAATGTTTTTTTATACTTGATATTAATAGACTCATAACATTTTAAAAACATATCCAACCTATAAGGCAACTTCTAATATATTTAACAACATCCCTAATTTTTTTTCATAGAACCTTCAACCACCATAAGGCCATCGTTGATAACTAATTAAAGGATATGAGCACAATACCTTTTGTGAAAAGCCTCCCTACCAATAATTAGTGCTTTTTTCTTTATTATCTTCTTTATTAAATGTTAATAGCTATGCCATTAGATGAAGCATTATCAACTATTATACACATAACCTTTTTCAAATCCCACTGTTTCATGCAAAATTCAATAGCACTCCCAATTTTAACCCTTTTATGATTCTTAATAACACAAAAATTTAGAATTCTCTTTTGCAGGCATTATTGAGGATAAATAAAATGAGTAGTCAAACACAAGTAAGACAAATTTTGGATACTTGTCCATGTATAAGTAGTTAAGGAAACCTATTGACATCGAGTCTCAATTAAGGCTTGCAGTTTCTTTTTCTCTTGAATGAATAAAGAATAACAATCTCTAGCAAGAGTGAACCTAAATGAAATTTGAAACTCAGGAATATTAATTCAATTAAAATCCTTAAACCCATTCCCTTCAGCAAAGCTAGAGGGCAATTCATCCTTTATGATCATTTTAACTAATGATTCCTTACAAGCTTTTTGATTAAAATGCCAACAAGACAATTCAACTCTTAGAACTAGTGGCACTCTAGAAATTTAAAGTTCTTCACATTTTATCTTTTTTCATCTAAGCTTCAATGAATTGTTTTTTACATGGAATTGGAAACTTTTTGTAAAATTCCCTTAAATGCTTCCATAGTCCCAAAATGCATACTAAAGTTTTTCCTTGATAATTTTTTTGATGCCATACACATGAAACCCTTCTAGGCTTATTCCCATTAGAACTAAGTCCTTTCTCCAAATGTTTCCACACCTCAAATCTTAGCTTCTTATTAATAAGAAGATTCAATTTCAATTGTTTTGTTTGGGGCAAAAGACATATCACCAATAATATCATTACCCAATGAGGGTGGCATGGGATCATCACTTGCCACACTTTCCATGCCTTAAGAAGATTTTTGCTTATTGTTGAAACAACTAATGTGTTTTCCTTCACTTAGGGCAAGCAAAATTTGCTTTCAACAAAAGAAAATACTTCACAATTTAGTTAGTCAATACAGTTACAATACAAAAGGAATAATCTTTTCGAATTGCTATAATTACTCAGAAAGCATGCATTATTATTTGTGTTTATTTTCCTTAAATTAAAAGCTCTAAAAAAAAAACAATTTATCACATATCCCGTGTGTGTAAATTTGCTGCCTTCCTTTCAAATTTCATCCAAGCTTGAACACCATCCTAAATAATACTTACATGAATTAAAGATTTGCATGACCATATTATCTTCATGACTTTCACAATCATCATTTTTTTTTTTCCTCACATATTCTTAACATATATCAAGCATCATTCCTTGGATTCAATACATCCACATTAATTAAACAACATAATATAAATACTAGCATCTAAGGGGAGCTTAACCTTATCTTAGATTAATGCTAGATTTGATGTGAAAGAAGAGGAGCGGCTAAAAGGAGGAAGGTGGTTCAAGAGAGCAAGGGAGAGATAATAAGAAGCTTAAGATATTTTGGTGGGCATTAATTGAGGGAAGCAATGGTGGTTGAGTTAAATGACAACACTATCCTTCTCTTTTCATTTAATTCCTTCTAAACCTTTTCCTACACTCTGATTGATTGAACTCTCTTCAAACATTTAAGAAACTTATCTGACAATTTTTCCAAAATGACCAATTTTTAGAAAAATTGTCAATTAATTGTAAATTTTTTTGGGTAATTCAAATTAAAAAAAAATTAGATTCTTTCAATTCATAATCGATTAAATTAATACATTTGGTAATTCAATTAGTTATTTAATTGATTTAATAAAATCTTACATTAATTTTTACTCGATGCTCCAATAGATTACATTAACTAAATTATATTAGGTATATAAATCAAATCTTGTTAATATATATTCAAATAACTTTGTTTTCTATTAGAATGAATATTACCCTTAATAAACTAATTTAATCTTTTTAACATATATTCCCTTTATAAGTATATTAAACAAAAATTATTGAAATATATACAAGAGTATAATACTGATATTATTTGTTAGTTTTTACATAAATAGAGATAGAGAGAGTCTTGTTATAGGGAAAATAAAATAATTAACTAAAATTAAGTGGATAAAAAACAAACAAACTATACCATATTAAAATTAAGCCCAATAACCATATTTTTCAATTACACTTGTACTGTATTTTATATCCAAATTTGCCCTTAAAATATGAAAATATACACTAGTATTTTATATACCAATTTTATCCTTGAAAATATGAAACTGAAAGTTTTATTCAAAAAACAGGCTTATAATATAAAAACTACGCATTAAAAAACTTAAGCAATATTTTTAAAAAGTTTCAAACTTTTCTCAAATCGCGTGGTGCATAAATATAAGAAGTTTAAAAAATAACAAAATCCCCCCAACACACACCTAGATTTTACTGACAAAAGATGATAATTTTTACACGTTTGAGACCCCCGACAACTGCTAAGTAATAGCCCTATGGATTCTAACCGAATCATGCAATTTCGTACAACAACACACGAACTTGGTCATGCAAAGGGAGGATTTTGCAAGTTTTAAAGGTTTTGAGCGTGTGTCGCGGAGATTTTGTTACTTTTTAAACTTTTTGAATTTATACACCACACGATTTGAGAGAGTTTGAAATTTTTTAAGGTTGTTATTTAATTTTTTTTTAAGTGTAATTTTCATATTTTCAATCTGTTGTTTAAATAAAACTTTCATTTTCATATTTTAAAGACAAAATTGGTATATAAAATATAATACTAATGTATATTTTCATATTTTAAGGATAAAATTGGTATATAAAATTTAATATTAGTATAATTAAAAAATGTGGTCATTTGGGCTTAATCCTAATATGGTATGATTTATTTGTTTTATATCTATTTAATTTTAATTAATCATATTTTTTTTGTCTTTGTTTTATATATATATATATATATATATATTTGTAGTAATTGTAATTGTACATAATTAAATATTTATTCTTTAATCAATTGTATTTTTTTTATAGGTATATTGTTATTTACTATTTTAGTACAATTTTAACATAAAATTTTATATGTTAAACCATATTTATTTTTCCAAATGTAAATATAATTAAGTAGACTTTATGAATCATATTTATAATATTTCATTTATATTATATAAAATAAATTAAATTAACATTCAAATATCGGTTCTTTCAATGTAGTTTAGTTTAGTCTCGTGAACAACAATGTAAACAAGTCAATAGTATAATTTGGATTCTAGATATTTCTTTTTGATTTTTAGATTTAATCTGATATCTCCATAAGCCGTGCAAAGCCCTAACTCTAATCCAATTAACAAAGATAATTCAATTTTATTGAAAAATAATTTAGAAGGGAGAAGATGAGGACAGCAGATGCTCTGCTTAAACTAAATTTAAAAATAAGTATTTATTTTAGTTTCAAAATAGCCAAAGGATATATTCTCACCAAAAGTTTTATTAATAGATAAAGAGTTTAAACTCTTGTTTGTTGATCAAACTCAACGATTAAATTGAACAATCAACAGTTAAATTTTGATAATCAAAAGAGTATTTTACTTATTCTATAATAAAAATTTATAAAATGATAAAATAAATTTAATAAAAATATAAAAATATTATTTTATTAAAAATATAAAAAATATTAATTTTTTTTTTTAAATTACAAAAAATAAGAGCAGCCACAACGGTTAGTACTGGCAACGATGAGCGTCGATAATGAAACTAGTGGCAAAAAACAGACACTTGATTTGGAGAAAGCAATTAGATTTGATCACTTCTACCAACAAAAACGATAAAAAATAGTCTGTTTTGGCTCTACCGATCGTTTTCGATTATGGTTGTTAGCAGAGGTGATCAGATATAACCGTTTCTACTAAGGATGCCCTTGAAACCAGACGATCTTTTCTACTTGATTCAATTATTGGTAGCCACTGCCGTCAACGATACTTTATTATAATTTTTTATTTTTTAATAAGTGTATTTTAGTAATTTTATAAAAAAAAGTGTTAAGAAAATTGGATGAATAATGGTCAAAGGTTGGGTATTTGGGTTTTTAAAAATTAAATAGATGAGACATTAACCTTAAATGAAAATTCTTAACACTTGATTCAATTATTGGTAGCCACCGCCATCAACAATACTTTATTATAATTTTTTATTTTTTAATAAAGGTAATTTAATAATTTTATAATAAAAAGTGTTAAGAAAATTGGATGAATAATGGTCAAAGGTTGAATATTTGGGTTTTTTAAAATTAAATAGATGAGACATTAACCTTAAATGAAAATTTCTATCCAAAAACTTTTAAAAAGTCAAATATCCACCTCTTAACCAAATTCCTTTTGATTTTATTAACCTTTTTACTAAAATAATTAAAATACTTTTTAATTAAAAAATAAATAATATTAATATTAAAATAAATTTTAATATAAAATAATGTTAATACAATAATAAAAATTATAAAAAAAAAAACTATCATCACCATCAATGGTGGTCGTTGTTAAACTAATTAGGTGATCAAAAACGTTCATTTGGTTCTATTAACGATAAGACTTATCTTCTTTGATGATAAAGGCGGGCAGATCTAGTTGCCTTTACCATCATAGATGGTTGGCAATAATTGATATGTTTTAAACCTATCTTTTTTACTATTTTTTATGGGAGAGGTGGTCAGATTTGACCTCTACTACTAAATCCTTAATAGTCAGATCTAATCATTTCTGTCATTGAGACAACTAAATTTAGTCGTTAATGAAACCAAATAATTATTTTCAATCATCTAATTAAGTTAATGATGATAATTATCGTTAGCAATGTATTACCAAAGTTGACTGTTTTTTAATTTATTATTATTATTTTATATTTTTATTATTTTTATAAAATTAATTTTATAATTTTTTATTTTTATTCTAAATGATGAAAATACTTCTCTGATAAATTAAATTTGATAATCAACTATGATTCAGGGTGGGCATTGGATTTTAAAAAAGTTTTGGGTAAACAAAATATTAAAATGAACCAGGGAGGGGACTAGGTGTTTAGCCAATAAAAAATTAAAAATTGAATAGAACCTATCCAGTAGAAGCTACTAGAAAACCTAGCGTCGCTTAGTCCATTTACACCGACGAAAGACAAAACACAAGACCCGAAAGAAGAACTCTCGTTACTCTCAGTAACGTAACAACAATCTCTCTGAAATCACAATGATGGACGCTTCAAAATTGAGAGAGCTCGAGTTGTTCATCAATCAGTGCAAATCCAATCCTTCTATTCTCGGTGATCCTTCCCTCTCCTTCTTCCGCGACTACCTTGAAAGGTTCTGTTTAATCTAATTATTTGTCTCTTCTTTTTTGTTTTCTTAAAAAAAAAAAAAAAAATCTCTGTTGAATCGAATCTTTTTTGAAATGCCAAAACGATGCGTTTCAGTCTTGGAGCAAAGCTGCCTCCTGCTTCATACGATAAAGGCGACTCCAAATCGGTGCACTTTCTGTGTCTTTAATCTTACCTATCACTTTTCTGTGCCTATTACTGATGAATTGATAGGTGAATTTATGTGTATGTGTAGAAGAGTTACGTTGTGGAGGGGAGCGAAGATGAAATGGAAGAGAATGAAGGAGCAGAAACGACTGTTGAAGAAGAAGAGGAAGAGGGTGAGATAATTGAATCTGATATTGAGCTTGAAGGAGAAACAGTTGAACCTGACGATGATGCTCCACAAAAGGTACTGATAGAGTGTTTTAATAAACTGAATCTGTGGAAAGTTAAAATCAATGTTGTTGTTGATTATGTAATATTCTGGTGAAAATGAATTGTTATTTGCAGATGGGAGACCATTCGATTGAGGTTACTGAAGAGAGCCGTGTCGCCTCGCAGGAGGCCAAGGCAAAGGCCATGGAAGCCATCTCTGAAGGTACAATACTCATATGTTACTCACATATTACTAGAGTTCCACGAATGGAGATGCATGCTTGTGGAATTTCGTGTTATATTTTTTATATTGCAGGAAGTTTCGAGGAGGCCATTGGGCATCTGACTGATGCAATTTTGCTCAATCCGACATCAGCAATTATGTATGGGACTAGAGGTGGAGTCAGAGTGTTCTTTTCTCTTTTTCATGTAATTTTATGAGTTTGTGTTTTGATTAGGTCTGGTTCTTGTATGTGTTTATTCCTAATTTTGCATTTTTGTGATGCTTGGCAGCTAGTGTATACGTCAAAATGAAGAAGCCTAATGCTGCCATCAGGGATGCTAATGCAGCTTTAGAGGTCTATTTTGTTATCCTAATATTCCTTTGAATCATGATTTCTGTTTTGTTGTAGTCCATTTACTTGGACCTCTTAGCTTGTATTTGAATTTAAATAATAATTCTAGGAGTACTGTAAAATGTTGTGCATTTCAAATGGTTGCTCAGATTTGTTTTGCGTATGCATTTTCATAGTCATGTGGAATTATTATGTGCAATAGTGGTGTATAAAAATGTGTTTAAACTGGATTCATCATGCGATTTTATTTTGTTGTAATCCATATACTATGTTTAGTTGCATGTTGTAAAGGGATGTTTTTAAGAGAGGAATTCATATGAGTTGCATAATGTTTATCCCAGATTAACCCAGATTCTGCGAAGGGCTATAAGTCGCGAGGTATGGCAAGGGCATTGCTTGGTCAGTGGGAGGACGCTGCAAAGGATTTGCATTTGGCATCAAAGTTAGATTATGATGAAGAAATCAGTGCTGTGCTTAAGAAGGTTATCTTTCTAACTCATCTCAAATTTGTGATACCTGATGCTAAGTTTTCCATTTCTATGTCATGTTCATATCTAGTCTACATTGGTTTCATTCATGAAAATATTAACTTTTATAGCTGCTAGAGAAAGTTACCTGATATATGTGTACCATGTGGCTAGGTAAATTTGCAATTGCTCAAGTCTTTTGATGGTTATATTGCAATATGTTTTGACTTGTTTGTAATAATATAAAAAAAAATCTCAAAGTAGATGTCCTTGTTTTAGAGAGATTATTGCTTTAGCTATTGAAGGTTCTAGATATATTTTTGAATAAGCATTTTTTTGTGATCATGAGTTCTGATGAGATGAGATTTAGTCATATCTTGTTTATTTATAGGGAATAATTGGAGACATATTGTTCCAATGTGGGGCATTCAAATTCCTGCACTTTGTCATTTTAAGTTTTGGTTTTTTGAAGCGCCAAAAATCGAATTAGTCAAATAATAATTTTTGTGGCGTTTTCGTTTTAAATGTTATTCTCTCACACTTTTCTCTATTGCATGATTTTAGTTTATTTCTAATTGAACAATACAACATAGGATACACAAGGACAATGATTAAAACTTTAGATGCATACTTACTAGTTGAATAGTGTTTGATGCTATTAGGTGCATAGATGAAACCAAATTTTGATTTATGCATTTTGCTTGCAAGAGGTGCTGTTTCTAATGCTTCAATCAAGTGTGGTGAAACTTGATGCTTGATGCGCTTAAAACTTAGCAAATATACTAGATCGTATCAAGTAATATAATGGATATGAGTCCAAGTATTTGATTCCATGAGGATTAAAATATATAAGTACTGGAATTATGGAACTCTATAGCTTAAGTTAAACTCATTAAGAATTGTGAATTAGATTGACTAATTAAACTAACAAAAAAGACTAATTCAGACTGCACAAGTGTAAATGATGGCTTTAAGTAATTAAAACATCTGTATGAACCTAGTTATGTGGTACTGGATTTTATGCAATCGAATTGATAAATTGATTATGTATTGACTAAATCTTCCAATGCATCCGTTATCCTATCCTTACGTTATAACAAATATATTTATAACTTTCAGTATTTGAATTAAATGAAACATTTTATGATTTCTGAAATTCTTAGCTTAAAATAAGACTTGTGGGTCATCTTATCCATACAAATAAATCAAATTTTACTTTATGTGATATATATTGTACATAACCTAGCCTATCTCTTTTCTGTTTTAAAATTAAGCAACTAATTATGTAAATGATGGCCAAACACCTGCAAGTATTACAAACAATATCATACACTTAACAAAATTTAATACATTCAATTTAAATAAAATCTCATAATCTTACATTACATAGTTTCAACCATTACATGGCCCTGGTATAGGGAAATTAGTAAATAACTAAATAACAAGTTACAATCATCATCAAAATGTAAACTAACTTGAAAACAAAGTATAGAAAGAAGTAAAGATCACTTCCTTTTATTAGCCACAAGTTGTAACTGGTAGATTTCATCTCTTTTGATCCTTCTCATACCTTAGCCTTAGAGACTGTGCAAAATTAACCAAAAAACTAAAAAAAATTTGCTCTGACCAACACAGTCAGTCCTAAATTCTACAAAATTGTAAAATTTATATATGTGATGGAACAGGCATTCTAGTGGATGGAATGCCTGTTCCGGCTTTAAGTAACTGTTGTCTTGCTAGTTGTTCCTCTAATTGTTAGAAGTTTTGCCTCAATTTGTCGATAAAACCTTGAACGTCCTTTCTTCATTGGAAATGCTTGATCTGGGCTTCAAGTAAAGGTCATTCTATTAGGAACTATAGCAGTCCTTTGCCTACTATTTATTTGTCTTGAATTGGAGATTCAGTCTTGAACAATTGTTCTTCCTTTGGAATGCATGTTCTAGAACTCAAGTTAAGGCCATTCTTTTCCTCTTTAAATCTGCCATGCTTATTTAACAATCCAATCTTGATGACCAAGTTCTTTGTTTTTGACTAAATTTACCCTTCTACCTATGAAATGAAATGTAATCAAATTAAGAAATTATTTAAAATGAAATAAACCGAAAACTATTCAAAACTACATACATGTTCATATAACTTATGGCATAAATGTGAGCTTATCAATTACCTCCAAACTAAGTTTTGATTGTCCTCTAGTAAAAAGACTGACAAACATAAGCACAAGCTCATATTTATGCAGATTCAATTCAACTTGATTTCCATACATTGCCTCAAGGATTTCTCACATATATGGTCAAAGAATATTAAATATTGCAACCAAGAAATTTCCTAATACCAATAATTGAATCTAATTATGAAATCTGAGGTTTGTAATTAGCCAATCTCAAGTTTTAGTATTTATCTGGTTATAATTATGCAAATTAATGAACAATGAGTTTAATCACTCATTTAATAAGCTTGTTCTTCTTACAATCTCTTAACTAATGTAGACCAACAAATTGACTTGGAGTGATAGGTCTTCATTTTTTTATTACTAATTTTAACGACAAACAAATTGACTTGGAGCGATAGGTCTTCATTTTTTTTATTACTAATTTTAACTTTACGATAGAGTTCCCCCCATTATCCTTCCCTTTGTATGATATTTTAATTTTTTTAAAGGCCAAAGGACTATTTCCCACCCATAGTTTGAGGCGGGGACAAAGTCCCACCTGCAAGTTTTCAAAAACCCGGTCTCCCACCCTTGGACCAAAATTCAAACATATTTTATAATTTATTAAATGAAATGACTAAAATGCCCTTTAATAAATAAAAATTTATAATAAAATTATAAAATAATTTTTAAATATAAAAAAATTAAAAAATATATTAAAAATTTTAAAATTAAAAAAAAAATAAACTGGCCACAGCCGTCGATGTCGGCGGCGGTGGCTGTTGATAACCTCACCAGGTGGCCGTCTCCGGCCACCTGGTTCCAGGGGAGGCCAGATTGGGCCTCCCCGTTGGGTGGAGGCGGCCAGATCTGGCCGCCTCTAGTTTTGGAGGAGGAGGCCAGATCTGGCGTCCTCCCCCGACAAACGTGGCCGGAAACGGCCGTTGGGACCAATACCGGCTCTCTTCGGCCGTTTCTGATGGCCAGATCTGGCAGGAGGCGGCCGATCTAGCCGCCTCCACAGAACGGGGAGGCCAGATCTGGCCTCCCCTGGAACCAGGTGGCCGGAGACGGCCACCTGGTGCAGTTAGCAACGGCCACCGCCGTCGGCATCGGAGGCTGTGGCGAGTTTATTTTTTTAAAATTTATATAAAATTTATTTTATTATTTTATAAAATTTTAATCATAAAATGACAAAATTGCCTCTGGAATGTTACTGTTTTCTATTTTATTTAATATTAAATTGTTTCCATGGGTGGAAGACCGGGTTTTTGAAAACTTGCGGGTGGGACTTTGTCTCCGCCTCAAACTATGGGTGGGAAATAGTCCTTTGGCCTTTTTTAAAATTGTATTTCAACTCATGGAGTATCCAGAAGGCTCACTTAAGTTGAAAGTTCAGTAGGGAACCATACAAGCAAGGAAATATTTATTAGCCTTTTTTTAATCAAAGAATGCCTAAATCATTTACAAATCGACAAGTTTAGGATTTTCCCTCAAGTTTAATAGAACAAGTTCTAGACAGCCTTGATCATAAGGTGTCTCTAAATTGACATAAGACACTAATTGAACAAACAATTCACAAGATCATGACTTTATGTGCTCAGAAACTCATTAGTCGTGAAAGTCATAAAATTAACACCGAATCATTTGATCACTCTAGTAGGCATTCATTCCATTTCTCTCAACCATATTAAATTTCAATCATGCTTATAATTAATTTCAAAAGAAAAATAAAATTTTGCTTTGTTTGCTCTCAAATGTGATTATTTTTTGTACAAAAAATCAAAGAATGATTTCCCATCCCCAAACTAAGAACTAACATTGTCCTCAATGCTTAAGGGAATTAAAAAGAAAAAGATAAATAATCCTTTTCCATTTGTTGGAGAAATTCAAGGGTCACTTGAATTAATGTGGCTCTTGAACGAGTATGCCCAATGGATGAATCCTGGGTTTGTGGATCCTAAACTAGCAGGAGATTAGGGCTTAACACCAACAAAAACAAACAAAAATGTAAAATTGCATATAGAAATTTGAAACAAAGAAAAGAAAAGGACATAATTGGAAAAACGAAAAGAAAAAACCATATAAGTAGTTCTTTTTGAGTTTATAATGGATTTTGCAATGTAATGGTGGCCTTGAGCTGGTCAAAGCTTCTCTTATATACAGTTTAAGCTGTTAACTACTTATCTTGAATGTGCCTTTAGTGTGATGAGTGACTACCAGACTTGAAGCTCATATTCTTGTTACCATACAATGTCTGGACCATCTTGATCTTAATTTACCACTAGGAGACTTTGTCTTAAACTTGCACCTTCCTTTCTGTCCGGCCGCATAATTATGTTTCATAGGATGACTCGTAGCTTTTCTTATGTTTTCTTTTCACCTCCTGCTCATGCTTTGCTTTGGAACCTTTAGGTTGATAATCAGAATTTCGTCCTTGTCTCGATTTTGATGTGTTAGGTGATGGAGGATGTGCTTTCACATGTTAAGACTCATTTCTCAAGCCTCTTGTCTCCTAGACCTTAGCCTTCTTTGGTTGAATCCTGCAACTTCAAAATGTCTTCTGGACCCCTTAGCCTTTTTTGGTTGAATCGTGCAAATTTCAAATGGCTTCAAAAGTATATTTCCCTGCACGTTGTTATCAACCGCTTGATTAATAACATCATTTCTCAAACTCATAACAACTGGAAAACTCAAGGCTTTAGCCACTTTAAAAGTGACTTGTTCATCATGTACCCTAAGAACCAGAGTATCTTCATGCACAGCTATTAAAGCTTTATTGGTTGGTAAGAAAGGATGACCTAAAACAAAATGTTTTTTCATGGCCTTCTTTCATATCTAAAACCATAAAAATCAGTAGGCAACATGAACTTACCAACTTTTATCGTGACATTCTCCACTAGACCTCTTGGGTTTCATGGGCAATTTATTTTTCTATTAGCCAATTTCAAGGGAATGATAGAGGCTTTTATGTTGTCAAGTTCTAATCTTTTACAAACTAAATAGGGCCCAAAGTATTCTTGACCCCAAATCACATAAAACATTATCAAAGAAAAACTTATTGGTGCATTGCAAATGATATCATATGCTTGACATATTCACGGCATTCAATTGAAACAAAATCTCAAAATCTTATACTAAGTAGTTTCAGTCATTTGTTTATAACTAAATCAAAAGTTACAACCATTATTAACATGAATAATAACTTGAATACTACATGTGAAAAGGAAAGATTTTCTCTCTTATTATACCATAATATGTAGCCTGGATGTCATCTCTTTTGATCCTTTTTAAACTTTAGCCTTGGAGATTGTGCAAATTAAACTGGAAGAATGCAGAAAATTGCATGGATCTAACGGTCTACCTTTAATGTTGTGTAATTGTAGAATTTATAATTGCGATAGAATGGGTGTTCTAGTCGATGAAATACCCATTCTGGCTTTATGTAACAGTTGTTTTGCCAGTTATTCCCCTGGTAGTTAGATGTCCTGCCTAGATTTGTTGATAAAATCTGAAACGCCCATTCTTCACTGGGAATGCCCATTCTAGACTTCAAGTTAAGGTGATTCCATTAGGAATGACATCATTCCTTTACCCATTCTGCTTTGAGTTGGAAATTCAACCTTGAACTCATGTTCTTTCTTTGGAATGCCTATTCCTTCTTTTTGACCTACAAAAAGGAATATAACTGATTTAGGGTAATATTTAGAGTGAAATAAACCAAAAACTTATTAAAATGTACATGGGCATATAAAATATGACATAGATATGAACTTTTCAGTGCTCAGTGTTCTTCAAATATCAAAGAGCTACTATGGTAGTAAGTTCTTTAAAATGTGTCCATCATGTTGTCGACAGTATTGTCCAGAATAAAAAAAAACCAAAAAATGCAGTTATATATTGCAAGAAGTTTGGAAATGCCTAGAATCTCAGGTTAACTTTCGGGTTACACAGGTTGAACCTAATGCACACAGGATTGAAGAACATCGTAGGAAGTATGACAGACTGCGGAAAGAGAGGGAGGAAAGAAAGATTGAGCGTGAAAGACTACGTCGTCGTGCTGAAGCACAGGTAATTACGGGAACTATATATTCTTTTCCTGACAATCTTATGTTTCTGCATGCTACTGTTTCTGAGTTAATTATGTATTTATTGAAGGCTGCTTATGAGAAGGCTAAGCAGCAAGAGCACTCTTCCTCGAGTAGAAAACCGGAAGGCATGCCTGGTGGCTTTCCAGGGGGTATGCCTGGTGGCTTCCCTGGTAGCATGCCTGGAGGGATGCCGGGAAATGTTGATTTCAGCAAGATATTGAATGTAAGTAGATGTCTCATAGTGCATCATTAGAACAGTTAGCATGCTTTAAAACTAAATGATGATGCTTTTTTATGACATTTAATGCAGGACCCTGAACTGATGGCAGCATTTAGTGATCCAGAAGTTATGGCTGCCCTTCAGGATGGTAGTGTTTCATTTTGATATAGTGTTCTGTACTGATATATAACTTATAATTTGTGGTGGGCTGGTGGTGGTTGGGTTTTAGAATTGTTTAAAATTCATTTTAAAATTCTGCTTACTGTGATGGGCGACTTTCCAAATTAGAATGAAGGCCAAGCTTGGCTTTGCAAGTCGTCTTTTGATTAATTGAGGAATGTTCTGTCTCCCTGTCTCACTTAACTTTTGCCCCCTGAAGTTTGAATTATGCTACTCTTGAAATATTGCTCTTTGAATTTTAGTGAGTCCATCAGTGTCTGATAATGTTTTTCCTACTGATTTCTTGGTTGATGGTTTTGCAGTCATGAAGAATCCTGCTAACCTTGCAAAGCATCAAGCAAATCCTAAAGTGGCCCCTATAATTGCTAAGATGATGTCGAAATTTGGTGGACCAAAGTAGATGGTTTTTGTAATTGGTCAAATTTGTTGATGGTTCTTTCCATCTGTCATCTCCAAAGTTACTGTGTGGCTCATACATTCTGGGTAATGTTGATGGTTCTCTTCATATTTGATGTGAAAGCTAGAAAGTTTGACTCTCTTCATGTGTATCTGGGATGGGAATATCTGAATCTTTAATTAAAAAATGTTTAGGTAATTGGCTGAGGTTTGCGTTGGCATTTCAGGAAGTTGATCGTCACATTTTTCTTGGTCTGTAATGATAAGTTCTCGTTGTACTGTTTAACGGATCTACAGATATCTCAAAGTAGCTTAACTTTTGGACTGGAAAAGGAATGTGCTTTGTATTTCAGATCAGTTTTGGCTTTTCATCACGTCATAGGAATACTACTCAATTTGTGTTCTAGGTTCTACGTATTTTTAGGGTATGTTCCAGGTTATTTATTACATATTTTTAGACTTATCATGTCATAGGAATTTTCAAAGTTGGATAATGGTGGCTGTTGAAATCTTTTAGCGTTTTTTCAACTTAAGTAGATGTTAAAAAATACATAAATTAACCAAATTTTTTTTGCAAAATGGTAAATATGGATTGTATTTCGCGGCAGCCGGCAAGTAGAGGGAACATGGAAACAGTGGAGGCAACTACAAGGTGAAACCAATGGTAAGTATAATTGTTTTGACGGTGACGTACTGCCCGTTTGGATGACGACCTGCCTGGAGTTACTTTCTTCGTATCTAGTAGCCATCTACGAATGTGAGTTCGGATTCAGTACTGGCTTGGAATTATATGGTCACAACCCGTTATATATTTGCTTGGTAATCTGCACAAGTAAAATAAGTTTACTGCATTAACATTCTTATTAAAAAATTTTAATAATTTGAATTGGAAGTTTTTGAGAAATAAAGTATTCATTATTATTAGGTGAGCGCCACACAAAACAACTTAGGATAGTCAATGTAGAACCAACAAGCTTTAAGGACCGTAATCTTGTCATCCTGAAGTGGCTAAATGTTTGACTAAACAAACGAGGTGGTTGGAGTCATCAAGCCTGAACCACCAAAAGGGTAATCAATAAGTAACCACCTCTTGATATATGAAGTAGATGTCCTTGTTGAAGGATGACATTTGTTCGATTCCTAAGAATTGGTACTATAATTTTCTTCGACAAGAGACTACCAAACCTATCAGTTGGACTCTCACCCATTTTAATGTGCGTTTGAGTCGGGTATTTTTAAAAAGGTGATTGAATGAAAATTATTGAAATCTATTATAGTGTATATTTATATCAGTACGGGTCTTATGACTTCGTGTGCAGAGTGCATTCCACTCATTGCTTTTGCTCAAAATACACTAAACACTTAAGCAGTCAAGGCACTCTGGTTCGATGTTCAAGGGAAAATTGACAACAGGTCAATATTGTTTTATGTCTTGCTGAAGTAAAACCCATGTCAAAAGATTAAGGATTAACATTAGATGTATGAAAAGAAGCTCTCCCTGCCTTGGAAACATTGACCTTCAGCATTTTGAATCTTTATTCACTCGTCGGTTCAATTTTTTTAAAATAATATCTATATTTTAAATATATCTTTATTTTAATATTTGAATTAAATGATATATATTTAAAGTAAAATATATTTTTTTAAAAAATGTAAGAGTTTTTTTTTTTTAAATTTGAGAAAAACTTGAAGTGTTTTCTAAAATTTTAACAGGGTTTATTAACATTTGAAATAGTTTTGAGAATGTAAATATTATATTATAAATTATTAAACTTATAAAATATTTTAAAAAGATATGAGTGAACATAATAATTTTTAATAAGAAATGAAATTATTTATTTACTTTAATAAGTTTGAAAAAAATGATATTTATATTTTAAATATATTTTAATCATAATATTTAAATAAAAAATATAAATACTTTTTCATCATTAAAATTAATAATTAACTTTTAATAAATAATTAAGAATTTAGTTTTCAAACGTAGTCGATGAGATTTTATTATTTTAGCAAATAACAAGTGAAAATTAGTCTTTTGACCTTTTAAATTTCTTAAACATTTTGATTAGTATTTTTATTTAATTATATCTTAATATTTTTCTAAAAGCTCTATTATTTGTCTTTTCCTTTGTATCAAAATTTATAAGTTTTTGTTACTAATATAAATTATTAAAATATAGTAGGACTCAGGCTATGCAGTAGGTCTCAAATTCTGGATAGTTTTGTATTCTAATTTCATCGATTATTTTGAACATGAAATTGTATCATTTTAGACTTTAAAATTTTTCTGAATATTTTATTATTTGCCATTTTTGTCCTATCAAAATTTCATGAATTTTCGATACTCCTATAAATTAATAAAATTATTTTAATTAAGACTGTTTAGTACAGTTCTCAAATTCTAAATAAATTTACATTCTGATTTTATCAAATATTTTGAGTATGAAATTGAATCAATTTAGACTTGATAATTTGCATGCTGCATTTTGCATGGTCATGACCATGTTCATGTATGTATGACCTAGAATTGTAAGGTTACGACCATGCATGTTCATGTTACGACCATGCACCAAGAGAAAATGAGAAAATACAGAAAAATCACAGAACCTTGCACGACCACACGCACGACTAGCTCACGATCCCGTATAAGCGTATGCACGCCCGTGCGCATAGACACGCACGCTCGTGCGTTAGGCAAAAATGAGAAAATAAAGCATAAAGCAAGCAATAAGCATGGTTAAAGTTACACACTTGATAGAAAACAGTAAAATGAGCTCATATAAGAATAAATGATGCATCATATGCACAACATAGCATGACATGCTATACAAGATTTTCATAAGGAGATCCAAAGATCCAATTGCATGTTTTCAATAGAAAAACACAATGATCCAGACATCGATTTCAGGAATGAATACGAGGGGACATCTGTGAGTTTCAGCACACCCGATAGCATCAGGAGCTATATGCTCATTATTAGCCCTATGTATTAGCATATGCCGGGTTGCTCAGTTAGTAGTTTAGAGATTTCTTGATCTGAGGATCAGATATAGTTATAGCGCGAGACGCTCAGTTCAGTTATGAGATTCAGAGGCATCACGTGACCCAAACAGTTTTTGACACATATTTGTATAGGAAACTCACATGGCCAGGGTGCCGAATCCCTGTATTCATTAGTCTGCGTAGCACAGTAGGTATCTTCAGGTACAATTTTTAGATCAGCTTTTATATTAGTTTTCAGTTATGGGATCTTAGGATCCAACAGTAGTATTTTAGTAAACCAGCTTTTGAAAAAGTTATTTTCAGTATAAAAACCAATGCCTAGATATGATTTCAGTATGTTTTATAAAATGTCATTTTTACATGACATATACAGTAGCATATCATTCAGAGAATGATAAGATATTAAGAAACAGTAACTCAGTAAGAAATAGTAAATATGTAGAATATAAGAAATCACGGGATGATACGTGAATTTCAGAAAGCCAATGCTAGAACAGTAAAGATACAGAAAACAGATACCAAAATAAAATGATTGCACGTGAGAACCAGTTTGGTTTCCTCCCGTGTATATGTATGTTTCAGTATGTGATGCTAATAACATTCTTCCGAGGAGGAATGGTTTAGGGTCGGATATATGAAACGCTTATTGGGTGAATGTATCACTCACTCCTTACTTTCTTTTCTCTTATAGGTCAGTATAGTCTTGGGAGCTGGGAGGAGGAGATGGTTGCTGGATGGGATCTAGTTTTGGTTTTGTAGCATGCTTTCGGTTTGCATGCTTTGTTGCTTTATGATTGCATGTAATAGTACAACATCTGTAAATATATGCATACATATATTTTGTATATATTTTCAGAGATATATATATATATATCAAGTGAAGTTTCAGGTCAAATAAACTACTATTTTACCTTGGTTTCTTGCTGCTATATTTAAGTTCAGCTTAAGTGTTTCTGTTGTGTATTATTTGATATATGTAGTATTTTGTTTGATAAAATATTATTAATTAATAAATAGCAAAAAACGATAATATACAGCAGGAGTGCTTACAACTGGTATGGTATATATTTCAGCTTACTGACACTTCGCTGGTCTGGTTCAGCTCATATAGACAATATGTCGAATCTTTGTGTTCATCAGCTTGATTAACACAACAGGTATCTTTGAATACATAGAGTTTTCAAATACAAATGTTATTTAGTATTTTTAGTATTTTAGTATCTTCGGATCCTAGCAGTATTTTAGTAAAACCAGCTTTTAGAAAGATATTTCTAGTAAATTGGCCCAAGGGCCCAGTTACAATTTTTAATATCATTAAACATGATTTTAGCATACTTCATAACATGTCATACGTGGCATGAGAGCAAATAAAATAGAGAAATTATCAGACAAGCTGATAACTAGTAATACAGATAGAATATGAAATGCCAAAAAAGATAAATCTGTACAGAATGTTTTATATATATATATAACATGATGAACAAGTTTACAGAATAAACCATGACCAAACAGTACATGAGTCAAAGAATATCAGAAAGAGAACTCAGTGACTCAGCTATACCGCTCATATCCCTCTTTATACTGGGTTGCTTATGCATACTCATATACGTATTTATGACACAACATGAGGTGATATTCGAATAGTAAGTCAAGCTAGAAAAGAATATGTTATAAGATTAGAAATGAACTCAGTTGAAGTTATCAAATGAGCAGTTAGACTAGCTATAAGCAAAATAAAGTTTGTTAAACTAGTAACCAGATGAGCAATAATGAAATAGAAACAGAGTAAGAAAACATTAAAGGAAAAAAAGTCGAAAATAAGATAAGAGAAGAAACTATTAGGCTATTAGAGAACTTAGTTAAGTCCACCAGTTTAGTAGCTTGCCAGTGGTATATCAGCTTAGAGTCTACGCAAAAGTAGAGGTATGTGATGCTTACTGAGTGATTTGTCATTCATCCCTTATAGTTTCCTTTTCTTGCAAGTTGAGTTAGGGAGTTGAGCTTGGAGTGCGAGATGGCTGGAGAATGAGATATGGCTTGAGTGGGTTCTTATCTGATGTTTTCAGTTTTGTATATGTATGTATATATGTATCCAATTTTCAATAGATATTATGTTGGCTCACATGCTTATATTGTTCATGCATATGGAATGTACAGTATCATTTATATTTTAATATACTAGTTACTAGTAATAAAATATGAGTTTTATTCATGATATTGTACAGTAGGTTTTAACATTCCACCACATTTCTTTTTAAACTTCCGCACTGCATATGTTTTCATTATAGTAGGTGTGTAGGGGTTCTTATTGGATGTGACTGATAATGATTTTCAAGCAGTCAAAAAATAAAATAAAATAATATAGTTTCTTATATAATAAATAAGTACTAGTAGTATAGTGACATCTAGTAAGGGGTCTTATAGGAAGTCACCAACATTCCAGAAGCATGTACAATATCATATACAACCAGTGTATGACCATATGTATAAGCGAAATTTGGCCTATGTACGATCATGACTATAAATGTCAAAACCATGACAGACACATTTTCTAAAATTCCTCGCTATATGAATCACTAAAAAATGACCCAACTAGCATGTATGATGTAAAAAATGACCAAATTTGGCATGACATGCTAAAAGACATTTCCAACAACACTTAAATTATATGTAACAATGCATAATGGAAATAATTTTGTGCGATAATGTGAAATCATCCATTAAACCAAAACAACTTGCATAAAATTCATTCAACCCAAAAATGCAATTCATTAAAAAGATTAATAGAAACAAACTTAAAAATCTAACATATCTTTACGTTGCTTAACCAGACTCAACATGTTGTATCAATTTCAAACAAACAATAACATGTATCTCAAAACAAAGGTGTAAAACAATTTTTGTAACACAAAACAGTGGCTCAGATATCATTGTTAGGAATATTGAGATCTCTGAAAGGGTGACCATACAGTGAAAATTGAAAACTCATACAGAATTCTCAAGAAAACCTACTTAAGATCTTTGTTTTTGTAAATTATAGAAACAAGAAAAAACCATAAGGCTTTTTAGAAGAACAAACCTACATTCATGGTAACACTAATCTCCTCATGGCACTTAATTCACTTATTTGACAGAATTAGATCCCCAACACTTGTAGTAATCTAAAAGAGCAATGATAGAGGTTTCCGACACTGTTAATCTATTATAATTTATAGGTGTACAAGTATGTGTTTTTATTCATGAGCATGAGTTTGGATAAATACAGAACCAAAACCAAAGAAAATATCGCACTTTGTTTTATAGACATAAGGTCATGGTTATTGTAAGACCCGCCGTTACGCATACCTCTGCTGCTGAATATATCACTTTTCTTTTATTAATATACTGAAATTTGGGTATACGTGATGGGAATCCTACGAAAAGGAACTTGCTGCTAAATACATATGCATTGCGGAAGCTTAACAGAAACTGAAATATACAATGAGCGCAAAATGGCATTTTCATATATACATAACTATTCTGTACAATTTGATTACATCTAGATACATACAATGTGTACAATACAAACCCAACAGGCCAAAACTGAAATTTACATATTGGAAACGGTGCGAAGTCCTCTCCGATCAGCCAGGTTTGTCCGCTCCTCGCCAGCAGCACACACACCTGAAAATGAAGGAAGAAGGAAAGGGATGAGTGATAAAAATCACCCAGTAAGTGATCCTTACTTTCTTCAACCCAAGCAAGCAACACATAATAGCAAACATCCCTGGCCTTGGCCCTAACATTCATCTAGTCGCTTGCTGGAACTGCTTATCGCTTATTCTGATTGTTGCTTACTGATACTGAATCTCATTATTAATTCATGTCATGATTTATATGTCATGTCATGCTAATTGAAAACTGAATATGCATGCATCTGAATGTATACATATCCGAAGATATCTGCTGTGCTGATCAGGCTGATGAACATAGGGATTCGACAACTTGACCATGTGGATTGAATAGTTTAACGATAAGCTAGAAAGCTGAATATAAAATACTGAACGATCTGACTAGTGTCAGAAGGCTGAAATCCCACAGATGCCCCCTCGAGTTCACCTAAAACTCTAATCCAGATGTCCGATTCTGAATATTGAATGCTATTAAATTCGGATCCCTTAATCCTTTCTCATGCTACATGTCATGCTATGAAATGCTCATGCAATATTTATTATCTGATTTCCTTCTTATCTGATGCTAATTAGCTTTTAATTTAGTTTCCCATGCTTAATTATCCATTTTCATGCTTTTTCTCTAAAAATTTGTTGGTGCATAGATGTGTGAGCAAAACACACGGGCATGTAGGAGACACACACATATGTGCATGACAAAGGCACACGGGCGTGTACACAAACGCACGGGGTCATGCACTGGCTGTGTAGTAGGGTCGTGCTCGCTTCTGGAAAATCTGTACATTATCACTAAAAGAACTGGCACACAATCGTGTCTCTCAGGACACACGGGCGTGTCTTCTGTAAATAGGTCGTGCACACTTCATGCACACGGGTGTATCCCTGCAGAAACAAAGGCACACGGGCGTGCTCATGTGGGCATATGGGCGTGTGTCATGCTCTGCATCGACAACACTCACTTGGAATTACAGGAAACCATACCAATTCACATCCAAACTCAAATTAACTGATAACAATCATTTTAGACACTTCAAAATGCACATAAAGCATTCCAATTTATTCTTCATCAATCATAACTCAAACCACCATGAAAATAACTCATTCTCTCACATAAACACACACAAGTAAAGCAAGCATGGTTCAAAGATGGAAATCATCATCTCATGCATCATTTCATCAGCATATCAACATATAAACATGTCATCTAACTCATAGACATGCTAGGAACACATCCAAACATATCAAATCATCAAATGCAAGTTGGAAAACTCAAGGAAGAAGTAAGGAAACACTTACCTCTTGCCATGACTGTTGGAAATCTCAACTTTATCTATTCTCTTCGTTCTCTAGCTGGATTGGGAGCTGCTGGAAGCTGGAACTTGGCTGAAAATAGGATAAAAGCTGGGTGAGAAAATTTAAATCTCCCATCTCTCTCTCTTCTACTCACCTGCACGAGCGTGCAGGACACAGTGCACGGGAGTGCACAAGAGAAAATGAATAAACTTCATTTTTCATGCTATGCATGATAGAAACCTCCCAAAAGAAATCATGCGAAAGCCACACAGGCTTTGGAAACTTACTATTTCACCTCTAAACTCTTTTAAACTCCCAATCTATTTTAAATCTCACATCTAACCCCAAAACTCTACCCTTAAGGGTTTTTCTAATCCTGGGATGCTACAGTTATAAATGTGCAAGTGCATGTCTATGACATCTTCATGTACACCCGTGACTGAAATAATCATGATTGTACATCAATGTTTCGATAACTATACCATATTGTACAGAATGTGGATAACATTCTTATAATCTTCAATTAACTATGTGTACGCCCATGCATTAAACCCATATGCCCGTGAGTCAATAGATTATTTAAATTTTAAGTTAAATTTGAAATTTTCAAACCTAATTCCATCCAAACACTTAGGATTCATTCTTGATTAATTCATTTTTTAATAAGTTAGTGTAATTTTTTGTTCTACGCATGCTGCATGATTGTGTACCTTAAGGTTACACAGTCATAACCTATTAAATTCCATACTGTACATGGAATTGACATATGTACACGATCGTGACTCAACATTTAACTATCATGCTATCAATAAGACTTCTGCCATATTACACGATCGTGCGTACATCACAAGTAATATCTCGAGATTAGAATGGTCTTCTTAAGCCTTGGATCGAGGTTATAAGAGAGATTTTATAGCCAATTATTAGCTTTAGTGAGTTTTGAGAGTATAATGGTCTTTTTCATAGAAGCTTTATATAGGTTGTGTTTGACACAAAATCGTGTGTCTTGGACACACGATCATGTGTCTTGGACACCATCTGTGTGCCTTTTGTGTAAAAAGCATGATTATTCGTGTGTCTTTCTTGGGTTGTATAGTTATATAAAGAGAAATTTCTCATTTTCAGCCAACTTACCCATTTTTCTTATTCTTCCCTTCTAACTAACCCTAGCAAATTTTCAAAGGGAGTGTAGCATCCCAGGTTAGAAAGCCCTTAGGGGAAGAGTTTCAGGGTTAGAAATCGAATTCAGAGAGAGATTGGGAGTCTAGATAAGTTCAGGGGTGAGTTAGTAAGTTTTCGGAGCCGTGTGGCTTTCGTAGGAATCCTTTCGGAAGGATTCGATCAGGCGAGTGAGCGGAAAATAAATTAAGTTCATTTTCCCTTGTGCACGCCTGTGCATCATTGGTGCACGACTGTGCGTGGCCTAGTATATAAGTGGAGCCGAGAGTTATGTCATTTCTTTTCTCACCCGTTTTCATTTCAGCCGATTTCTCTATTCCATTTTCAGTTCCTCCCATTCCTAGAGAGGAAATTCAGCGGCCAATACCTCCCAATCCGGTAAGAGAGCAAAGAGATTAGTTGTTTGAGCTTGTTTTCAGAAGCATGGCAAGAGGTAAGTGTTCATTACTTCTTCTCGCATTTCCCAGCATGTTTGTGAGTTTTGATGCCATGGATGAATGTTATATATGCTTTATGATGATTATATGATGTTGCATGATGAATTGGATGATGAATTTCCATCCTTGAATCCTTGCATGTTAATGGATTATGTTTTAGTGAGAGAAAGCTAATACTTCCATGGTGGAATGTTGGATGAGTGATGCATGTGAGATATGATGCTTGAATTGTGTTGTATGAAGTGCTGGAAATGCATATTTGAAGTGTTATTGTAATTGAATGTGGTTTGGTTGTGGAATTGTGCAAATTTCCAAGCGATGCTTTGTTGAAGAACCAGACACACGACCGTGCACCTGTATGGCACGACCATGAGTCTTTGTTTTTTCAGATGCACGCCCGTGTGTACGCTGTATGCACGGCCAGGAAATGCCCATGCATGCCCGTGTGTCTGTATACGCACGCCCGTGCATTCGTTTTCAGTGAATGTTTTTTCAGAATTACAGTAGCATGCATGACCAGGCACACGACTAGCGCACGGTCCCGTGCGTCTGGGCTCACGCCCGTGCGCCTTAGACTTGCACGCCCGTATGTTAGCCATGCACGCCCGTGCACTCTTCCTGCACGCCCGTGCACTAGTTGATTTTCAGAAAATGATTATTTATTTGTTAATTAAGCATGGAAATTCAGATAAATGGCTTAATTGCTTCAGATAAGCACCCGATGAGCATGTATACAGGTAATAAGCTGTATATGCACATCATGGCATTTTATGTAGCTTCAGATAGGATCAAGGGATCTGAATTCAGTAGTATTCAGAATCCGATGTACGAAAAAGAGTATAGGGTGAATACGAGGGGGCATCTATGGGATTCAACTTTCTGACACCAGTCAGAAATGCTCAGCAGTATTTCAAATTCAGTGCTTTGACACCAGTCAGACTGATCAGCAGTAAATTCAGATTTCTACCATCTGACACCAGTCAGATTGGACAGCAGTATATTCAGCAGCTTTCTAGCCAGTAGCTAGAATGTTCAGCCCATATGGCCAGGATGCCAAATCCCTGTATTCCACCAAGTCTGATCAACACAACAGGTACCTTCGGGTACATTCAGTATTCAGTATTCAGATGCATGCAATTAGTGTTTTTAGTTAGCATGACATGACATACACATCATGACATGAATACATATGATAATGATAAATGAATGAGATCCAGATGATCAGTTTCAGATTCCAGCAAGCACATAGATGTATGAATAGGGTCGAGGCCCAGGTATGTTTGATTATTGTGATTGTTTGTGCTTGCTTGGGTTGAGGGAAGTAAGGAGCGCTTACTGGGTGATCTTTATCACTCATCCCCCTCCTTCTTCCATCCTTTTCAGGTGTTCGTGCTGGGTTCGAAGAGCGGTTAGATCGAGGCTGACGGAGAGGGCACGCACACACACCCCGATCGCAGTTGTACAATTTTCAGTTTTGGACCTGTGTGGTCATATGTACCTTTTGTATGTATCCAGATGTACAGAAACAATATATGTATATGTGAAAAGGCCAGTGGGCCTATTGTACAGAATAATATGTATATTCCAGTTGATGTATATTCAGTTTTACTTCCGCATGTGCACAGTTGTATAGTTCTAGATTTTATTTCCGTAGGATTCCCGTCACGGGTACCTGAGTTTTCAGTTTATTAATAAAAACTCCCCGTAGTATTCAGTAGTAGGGGTAGTCGTGACGACAGATCTTACAGGGAGAAGCCATTTTAGCAGCTAATCCTGTTAGGATTCAGTAAAAGATGGAGAGATAGAAGATCTTAGAAGCTCTGGTAAGTGTTTTCTTACCTCTTTCTTAGTATTTAAATTCCTAAATTAGTTTATTTAGTGATTTAGTATGATTTTGAGATGTTAAGGTTGTGATGGAAGTTTTTATGGTTACTTATTTGTATGCTAGACTAAGGTTATTTAAAGAGATTTTGTGGTTGGGAGAGTTTGGTCGGGTTTTTGGGTTTCCTAAGCATATTATCATCAAAGCATGGTAGACATAAGTCTGGGTGCTCGCAATGCACAACCTTATAGTCCCATTTCAATGATAACACGTTTGTGCATGGTTGTTATACACACTTGGAGAAGTTTGGACACATGCCAGTGTTAGTGGAGATACACCCGTGTGCTTGCTCCTAATTTCACACGCTTGTGTATGCGAAACATTGGAGTATTATGTGTGCTATTGTATGGCTGTGTATGTAGGAACAACACTGCGTGTTTGGCATACATGTCTATGTGTCCTGAAACACACACTTATGCAATAGGCCAAGTTTAGTAAAACTATTTCCAGAAGCTAGCACACCTAAGCATACACTGTGTGCACAATCCTATACATTCCCATGCATGACCGTGTGACTCCTTGCACACCCCTGTATGCCTAGTAAAAA
Source organism: Anacardium occidentale (assembly GCA_026122585.1). Lineage (NCBI taxonomy): Eukaryota > Viridiplantae > Streptophyta > Magnoliopsida > Sapindales > Anacardiaceae > Anacardium > Anacardium occidentale. Next base: position 82,946 of record JAJEJH010000634.1, on the reverse strand, counting down.
CATCAAAACAGTAAAATAAACACCAAAAAGTATAAAAGAAAGATAAAAGAGAAAAGGTAAAATATTTTCCAAAATTACACTTTAATCTCACATAAGTATTATAAACTCATTAACAGACTAGAACAATGTAATATAGTGATAGTTTATGATTAGAAGACAAAAATAAAAACAGAAAAAGAAAACAGAAACAAAAAGCTAACAGAAATATAACAAAACATAGAACTTATTAATAAGCTTAATAAGTCACAGAACTTAAAGCTTTAGTAAAAAACACATGACAGAACTATAATAGTTGATTCAGTAAGATAAACTGTAATAAGAAAAAAAAAAGACCATAAGATAACATGCGTGAATAACATCATTCAGCACAACAAGTCAAAACAGTGTTTTTGTAGGACCCGCCGCCCCGAGTACCCCTGCTGCTGAATAAACTGTCTCTTTTATTAACTAAACTGAAAATCGAGTACCCGAGACGGGAATCCTACGGAAAAGAAACCAACCTGCCTGCTATACATGATAAGCGGAAGCTGAAACAAAATATACAATGAGCCCATCTGGCTTTTCATATATATGTATATTGTTTCTGTACAACATTCTTTACATCTGGAAATGTAAAACATACATACAAGACCTCACAGGTCCAAAACTGAAAAAAAATACATCAACAAGTGTGTGTGGGGTCCCCTCTCGCCAGCCTCAGTCCACCCGCTCCTCGCCAGCAGCAAAACCTGAAAATGAAGGAAGAAGGAAAGAGATGAGTGATGAAAATCACTCAGTAAGCATTTCCTACTCCCCTCGACTCAAGCAAGCACAAACAAGGGCACACATACCTGATCGGCCCTAAACATACATCTACACGCTTGCTGGTGCTGATTCTGATTGCTGTACTGCTGATTCTTATTATTAATTCGTTATTGAAATGAATGACATGTCATGATACTGAAATCTGGGTATTTACTGATGATGCATGCATCTGGAAAACTATATGTACCTGAAGGTACTTGCTGTGCTGATCAGGTTGATGAACAGGGATTCGACATCCTGGCCAAGTGGGCTGAAAATTCTAGCTACTGGCTAGAAAACTAAAATCTGATCTGCTGATATGCTGCTGAGCTGACTGACTGGTGTCAGAAAGCTGGGTCCCACAGATGCCCCCTCGAGTTCACCCCAAAACTGAAACCCATACATTGGGTTATAACTGCTGAAATCTACTGAATTCGGATCCCTGGATCCTCATTCAAGCTACATGCTGTGCTATGCATGCTTATGCATCTGTTCTTAGCTGAAATCTGGATTATCTGATGATTATTAGGCCTTGGATGGATTACCAACCCTTTAATAAGTCAATTTTTGAATTTCTGGGAAAATCTGGAAGGCACACGACCGTGCAAGGAAGGCACACGGTCGTGCACGCAGCACACACGACCATGCTGGGCAAGGGCACACGGGCGTGTGCCCCAGCACACGGGACCGTGTGCTGGCCGTGCGTCTGGGCGTGTGTGCTTCTGGAATTTCTGGGCCATTTCATGCAAAAATGGGACACACGGCCGTGTCCCTCAGGACACACGGTCGTGTCCCTGCGTTTCCTGCCCGTGTGCACTTCGTGCACACGGCCGTGTCCTTGCAGAAACAAGGGCACACGGGCGTGCTCTTGCGGGCACACGGTCGTGTGTCTTGTTCTGCTCAAACATGGCACGTCTGAATTCGCTGGAAACCACTCAATTTCTCAACCAATCTGCAATTAATCAAACATACACATCCAAGGCACTTCAATAAACACATATACATCATCAATTTCATCTGTCATCCCAAACTACGAATTCCACCATGGTAAATGCAAGCTTTCTCTCACAACACACACCCACAAACAAGCAACATGTTATTGGGTGGAAAATAAGCATATCAAGCATCATATTCATCACATATAATCAGTCAGAATATTGGAAATGCACACATACATCTCCAATATCATCAGACAATCATCAAACAAGCTGGGGAATACGCTGAAGAAGTAAGAAACACTTACCTCTTGACATGGCTGCTGGAAGACTATCTCTCAAGCTGATCTCTCTGGCCTTTAGTTGGAAAGGGAGCCGCGGGAAGCTGAATCTCGCGTCTAGGGCTGGGAGCTGCTGAAAGAAGAAGAGAAAACTCGGCTGAAACGGTGAGAAATGCAATAACTCTCATCTCTCTCTCTCTTTTAATCCCACCTGCACGGGCGTGCAGGCAAAAGTGCACAGGAGTGCACCAGGAAAAATGAAGGAAATTCATTTCCTGCGCTTCGCATGATTAAAACCTCCCTAAAGGCATCATACGAAGGCCACACAGCTCAGAAAAACTACTATCTCACCCCTGAACTCTTCTAAGCCCCCAATCTATCACTGAATTCTAGTTCTAACCCCAAAACTCTACCCCTAAGGGCTTTCTAAACTCTGGGATGCTACAGTTTTCAAAAAGGGATCAAGTGATCCATATGCATCAGTTTTCAACATTTAAGGCCTGATATCTAGGTTGGTTAGTAAAGGTGAATATGAAGGGGCATCTGTGGGGTCTCAGCTTTCTAACTACGTCAGATTAGTTGGACTTTAACTTACTGGTCCAAAGACTAGTATGGTAGAATATTTCAACGTACTGGTACTTCATTAGTATGACTCATCCCATATGGTCAAAATGTCAAATCCTTGTATTTATTAATCTGATTAGCATAATGGGTATTTTCAAATACACAACAATTTCAAAATAGTTTTTATTCAGTTTTTCAATGTTTTGGATTTTTAGATCCTAGTAATAGCATTTTAAAAAAAAATATTTTCAGTAAACAGGCCAAAGGAAAAATAACATAATTTCAACATACTTCATACCATGACATGAAACAATACAAAGTAACATATAAGAAATAGTTAAGAAAAGAATAAAAGAAAGACAAAGTTGCACGATACACGTCATAAGTAGAAAAATAAATGAATTTAGCTAAGCTTAAGAGAACTTGAGAGTACTCTAAGTTTCAAAACTAATAAAGAAAGAAAATAGAATAATGAATATCAGAATAAGAATCCAATAAAGTTTAGCAATAAGTTAAGCTAAATTAGAAAAAACAATTAGACTATTAAGAACTTGGTTAGGTTTTTTGCTTAGCAGCTAGCTAGTAGTAGACCAAACTAGAGTCTAATCGAGGGTAGAGATAGAAGATACTTATTGAGTGACTTGTCACTTTTTCCCCTCAATTTCCTTTCTTACAAGTTGGTGTTTAGGGAGCTGAACTTGGAGCATAGGACAACTAGAGAATGGGATATGACTTGAGTGGGTCTTCACTTGATATTTTCAGTTTATATATGTATGTACATATATGTATTTAGTTTTCGGTAGATAACATGTTAATGACTAGCATGTTTTGTATTGCTCATGCATAGAGGATATACAATATCATATATGTTTTCATATATTATTATTATATAGTAAAACATAAGTTTTATTTCAAGATACTGTACATTAGGTTTTAGTTTTGCATCACTTATTTTATTTCAGCTTCTGTATACGTGTTTTAAATTTAGCAACAGACTTGTAGGGACTCTTGTTAGATGTGGCTGATGATTTCTAATAGTGAGAAAAAAATATAATAGTATAATACTTTTCTTATATAATAAATAATAATAGCAGTACAATGACATATAGTAGGGAGGCCACTACGTCACACACTTGACCTTAACACTACAAATACAATTGCATGGCCTTGCACTGTCGCACTCACAGTCATGCGTCATGCTTTGTACATTTAGATCTTAGCCAAATAGCCATCAATTCACATCATTCCACAACCAAATCTTGACATACAACATTTTAAAGTATACACACATAATTCAACATGAATTACAATATCAAAACATAAAACTAAACACAAATTCATCATCATCTCATCATACATATCTTTATATCTCCAATCAAAACATCCTAATCATGATTCTACTTCAATTCTTCACATTTAATTCAAATAAATATAATCAATATTCATAGATCTAAGAAAGATGCATGCTTGAGAGCAACTTCCAACAAGATCTACACATAACATACTCATTTCATGTTCAATTGACCTAGATCTAAACTTTTTCATGCTTAAATAATTAAATATGTTCAAATTTCTTGTTAATTAACATCAATCAAGCTTCGTTAATGTCTTACCCATGCTTTATCATTAATATAGTGAAGATCAAACATGAATAACACATACAATAACATCAAACATAGTATTCAGATTAAGAATAGACTTCCTTGAATATTGATAAGCACACTTTTTCTCTCTAGATCATTCTTTAGCCACTGGCTCTGACTAGACTCGCTTAGGCTCTCCCTCTGCTCTTTGATCTCTCAACTCTAAAATGTAAGTTTTGAAAAAATGAGAACATAATGAAATTTAAATTAAAAACCTACTTTATATAGTTGCACCAAAACACGAACATGCACAATCTTATACACTAAAGCACATGGTTGTGCATAATGAGAATTTCAAATTCCTACACCTTTTTACATTGTACACATGATAGCTCCCTGAATTAAGATGTATACAAGTCAAAATAAAGCCAAAGTGACCCAAAACCTTACCAAAATACCTAAAACACCCTCAAAACTTATTAAATTTACCAATTTTTTTTTTTGAAAATCCAGACATTACAAGGTGAGCTTAGGCAACCACCAATCCCATGGTTAGCCATTGTCGTAGCCAGATATCTTGCTACAGTGACAAGCTAGCAGCAACTTGCTACCTTTTGTTATCTTCTTGGTTGCCTTGCATGCTTGGATAAACTTTGCCTAGTCTATGGACCCTTGTACACCCGAATGTTGGAGTTAGCTTCCAAACACCACCATGCAAAGAAAAAGGATGATTGGAACCACAATTGCTTGCTTTTTTCGAAACTTGCATTAGTTGGTTAGCTTGAAATGTGTTTCACGTCCGTGATTATAACCCGTAAAAATATCATTAAAAGTCAAAAGGTCTTCACCTCCATGCTACAATGGATTATAACCCGTAAGAATATCATTAACAGTCAAAAGGTCTTCACCTCCGTGCTTCAATGGTTTATGACTCACAAACATATCATAAGTCGTCAAGAGACGTGTGTAGAGCTGAAGACATGATTTTCAAGTGAATCTCTTTGATTAAGGTGGAAAAATAAGATTGACGAATATCATAACTTTAAAACAACGAGTTTAGTCCAATGCCTGAAACGCAAGGTTTCAGTAACACTTCCTTTGTCCAGCTGTCAAACTATACTCTCAACATATATATATATATATATATATATATATATATATATATACATATGTTTATATCAAGAGAAAACATTAAGCTTTAAAGAAAAGAGAAATGGAAAAGTTGGATGATGAATAAGGCAATGCATTGGAAGAGGAAAAGATTCTTGTATGGAGAGTGTGTCGTCCTATACTAATTATTATATTTGCTTTATCTTTAAAAAAAAATTATACATATAATGAGTGGAGTGAAGCATAGTGCAAGCAAAAAAGCTTAATGAGAGAGAGAGAAAAGAGAAAGAGCTTAGTTGGTGAGAAGTCATTATTCGCAAGCCTTGCCTTGCGCCCTTGCCGACAATAAAGAGTTTCTGTCTCTCCACTAAACGAGTAATTACATGAGTTCCTAAAATAATACTGTACTTTACTATTCTACTCACCATAAAGTTAAAGACTACTGCATGATTTGCAACCTTTTCACTGTTCGTCAGGCGGGTGTGACTGGTTCTTTTATTTTAATTGATTATCTAATCTTAAACTTAATCCAATAAGAGAGAGAAAACAAAGAATTCAAAGTTTAAACTGGTTTCATAGTTTCTTGATATCTAATTAATGAATCAGTGTTTAATGAGTTACCAAGAAAAGATGCAAAATTGACAGTGATATCCATAATTGGGGTGGTTCAAATAAATGGTTGATGAGCAGCCGTTGTCAAATGACTCCTTCAGAGACTATTTTGTTATGAATGTTAGCAGCAGTTGTGTCCTTTTAGGCTTAGCCATTCATTTTCCTCCTTACTCAATAGTTTTTTTCCCTCCTTTTTCTGGATGAGTAAATTCTTGAAAGTCATGATGAGATTGGGATGGGTCTTTAAGTTGCATATTTACGATTGGAAATCAATTCCTGCAGCTTGCACCCATGCCACACAGTCAGTATAATTCACAGAAAAAGGCTTCATCTGCATATTATTTTATCAACTTAGCATTCTTACGCGCAAGGTGATGGACCACAATAATTAAAGATGGTATTGTGAATTCATGACTAAAATTGCTGTGCTATTGGGGGAAAGTTATTAAGCACCTGTCATTCTTAAACAGTAAACAGTTGATACAAATTACCAACTAACGGTGCATCCAATCGAAATATTAAAGCCCGGTTGACTGTTTTTCCATCCAATCTTGCATGAATAGGCCGTTTGCTATATTTTAAGTTAAAAGGACTGATCTTGTTAATGCAAATTATAAATTATATTTAATTTGAGGAAAGATGAAGAATACACTTTATCATTAAAGTTAAATAATATTTTTTTTCCCCTTAAAATTTATAAAAATTAAGCCTAAATTTCATAAAAATCTTGTTGTGCCTATTGACAATTCTTCTTCTCTTGTGCATCGTCTCATTTAAATAAATTATAAGAAAGATTGGGAGGATGATAGCAGGAGTGAGCCAAAAACAATAAGAAGATCGGTAGAATCAATACAAATGATGACATTGAGGTGTTTTTTTTTTTTTTTTTTTTTCAATTTCATCATCACATTGCCTCTCTTCCTCTTTGATTTCTTTGTTGCATTCTCTAGCTTCTCTTATGCGTGTTCAAACAACTAAAAAAATGACCTTGTAAGTAGAAAATTTATTTTATCAAGGATTGGGTTGGAATTCGGCAGTTTCTGCCACTTGTGCATTTAATTAAGTGAAAAGAAATTTACATTGAACAATTAATCGAGTTAGAATAAGATTAAAGTATTCATATAAGCTGGAGTACATTGTCTCAGTCTAACAGTGCCAGACAGCTAGTACTCCAAAGCTGTTGAAGTGAACTGTTCTAGTCGCGCGTCAAAAGACTCAAAACAAATTTGTTTATAAAGATTTAATTAGTTATTGACAAAATATTTTATTGGAGGGTTACAAAAATAGATCGAAATTTGCTGCAGAACTAGTAGTCTCTCTCAAGCACCTTCCGTGGTGCTTCATGGCGACAGACTTGGTTGCTTTGAGGGCTCTCGATACCTTTTTCTCGCAATCATGGGGCATCAGCCAATGACACTGCGTGGACGTCATGAGCTTTGGAATGTTTAAAAGAGAAGTTAGCGCAAAGCTGATTTGATAGGAGGGAAAAAAAAAAAAAAAACTTTGATATATCTCTCCTTGACAAACAACCAAAACTTATAAAAAGACTGCCACTTCTTATTCTGTGGTGGGGTTGAGCCCGAGGCTCAATTCAAATACACAAAAAACAGTAGATATGGATTGAGAAAGAAACGTTTGGAAGTTCTCCTCAGCAAAAGCTTTTGGTTGACCCAGGATGTCAAACATGGCTTGCCATCTGCCCAACCGAGCCAAACTTGGCTTCCACCGAGATGACATCGAAATGTGCTATAAAATTTCTGAGAACTTGGATCCCCTCTGCAATAATCACCCTCCAACAGTACTTGGCCTTGTAACTCCAACCCTGTCCTCTCCGTTAAAATTATCATAATATTTTATTATTATTATTATTTTTAATTATTATTAAAAATTATATTGTTAATCTTAATTTATTATAATTTTAAGTAAAATAATATCACTAGATTTTTTTACCATCACCAACCAAATACAATTAATTATTTATTTTTATTAATTTATTCAAATATATTAATTTTTATACATATTAATCTTTGAGGTAATCTATTTTTCTAATAAAATTTCAACATTAATAATAAAAGATTTCTTGAACCAAAAGCCAATTTTGTTTAATATAGCTTATCTATTCTTAGTTATTAAACTATTAATTACATTAAATAATTAATTATAATATGTTTATTATAACTTTTAATCTTAAACTATTGATTATTAATTATACTAAATAATTAATTATAACATGTATATGATGCCTTACATGAATAATCTAGTTATGTATTATAATTGTTTTATATTATTTAAAATTAATATTTTTTAATTATTAGATTATTAGATTTAAGAAATTTTTATATTTTTTTTAATCAAGTAATTAGAGTATTAGATATATTCTACATTTTAATTAGATTACATAATCACAATTAGCTTATGGTTATTCAGAATCAAATCATTAATTATGTTAAACATAGCTTAATTATAATACAATTAATTATTACAATAATTATAATCCATTAATTGTCTTAAAGGAGCACTAAATACCATATATTATTCTCACCTCATTCCTCAACACAATAACAATAATTAAAGGTTCGCAATACCTGAAACTTTAATTAGCAAATCTATCCTGCTACAGTAGCTCATCGTCCTGAAGGCATATACGCGAACCAAAGACGTCAAATTCTACTAATAAAATAATAATAAAAAAAAGTCCGTGAGTCTTTACCGGCCTTTTTTCATATGTCTGACCATATCAAGTCGCAGAAGACGGTTGATTCTGCATTGAAAGCCGGACAAATATTAAACGCATAGAAGCTCAGGAAGTTCAATTTGGACTTCGGATAAATTTAGTGAGAACTGGAGTAAATTTTCCAGATATAGAGCTAAAATGCCTTCGAAGATCATGGTAAAAATGGTAAACCTTGTCAGTATTGCAACCAAATTACAAGACAAAGTCCATGCATTCTAAATTCCAAGTTCCAGAACTGGGTTGAGACGTGGATGATCTCCCATGGAGAAAATCAAGAACTAATGCCTGTTAACAAAGTCTCAAACTAAATCGAAAGTTCTTCAAACAAGGATGATCATAGGAGGAACATAAGCCAGATCAACTTCAACGGATATTGCAAATTAGAAGGCGACAAGAAATTTTCAAGACACAAAGGAGAAATCATAAAATTTTCCCCTTTATATAGAAACTTTTTTTTTTTTTTTTTCATCCAAATTACTTGAGAAACAAAAATTCTAAATATTTCTTCCCGTTCTGTAAATTCTGTTCATGCAGCATTTTCTATCTTTACAAACAAGAAGATTTTCTTTTCAGCAAATCCAGAAGCTCCAAAATCATGCTGGGATAAAAGATGGGTAGGCAATTGCTCAAGTGGTGTGAACCCGAGCAGTAGCAGGAATACAAATTTCAGTTTCCTATCAAAGACCCACTTTCTCCCCTGACTGCCCCAAAATCTTCTAAAGAGTAATAAAACAAATACAAAGTGGGGAAAAATAATAGTGAAAGAATTCAATAAATCCTAAAAAATTTAAATTTCTAAAGGAGTTAAAAGAATGTTACACTGAGGATGTATCAACAAGAACCTCATTTAGCACATCATCCTCACCATTGGCCAAAGCCAAAAGCTCAGCATTCTTCTCTTCATCACTGGAAAAATCCCGTCTCTCAAGCTTGGAATGAGCTGCAATGAATATCAACTTCTGAGCTCTCTCCATTCCCACTCTCGACTGCCCACGAGCACACACCCATCTCAACAAAGACAAGTTGCATTTGAAACTGAAAGAAGTTGCGTGAAGAAAAATAAGTCTGACTGCAACTTTACCAAGAGACTTAAATTCGGTCAGATATGTTTCCCACACAAGCCTACTACTTTGGGGGTTAGCTATTCTCATCTTTCCAGTAATGGGGTCCCTCTCTTTCATTTGGACAGCTCGAGCATATACTGGATCAAGCCCTTCTGTTCTCCATTTCATGAGTTCCATTAGTGCAATATGAGCCTCCTCCCTTGAAACAAGTCGTGTTATTAGCTTATCCACATCCTTGTCTTGCTCGGGTGTTAAGCATTTGAATGGTGGAAGGTACTTCCCACTAGTGTCCCTAATCAAATAAAGCGGATCAAGTATAAATGCAGCTGCCCAAGCCGGGTGATAATTCTTCTTGAACCGCCTTTCAATCACCTTGTCTACTAATGCTTCCCCAATGTGGAATTTTGAACACCATTCTTTTACTTTTGCTCTAAGATCATTCCAAAGTGGGAGGCATTGCCCAACCAGTGGCCTTTCGGTTTCAATCTCTTGAGCCATTTCTTTGATCAATTTAACCAATGAGTGTACTGCTTCCAACTCATTCCAAAACTCAACTTCTTGAATCATTTTCGAAACTTCTCTAGCAAGGGGATCCTCCAATGATACCATCTTATATGATTCATCTAATAGAAGCAGCTGAAGTGCACGAGATGAGTTTAATATATCTTCCAGCAATGTGTATAAAGGTCCAAAATTATCCAAGTTCTCATACTCCCTCAAAGGAACCTTTAATAACTCACTGTGTCCATACTCTTGCAACTGATACTTACTAAAACTATTTCGAATTTGAGCAGTGTTGTTCACGAAATTTGCTAACTTCAAGCAATTCTCAGCAGCTGTCTTAAATAATGGAAGTTCCTTATTGAAGTCCTTGATCAAACTAGTGAAGCCTTGAAACTGACAAGAAAGATTTACCATCCAATGATGTTGATTCTCCAAATTCCTCAGTGCTTTGGCCTTAAACTTGTCTGCGACAATCCCTACACATTGTTGCACAACATTCCCACAAATGCCTGTTATTGTCTCCCACAATATCTCCTCTGCATACTTAGAAGGCACAGAACCACTAACAAACGCAGCCCTCCTATATAAACTAGTACCGTTAGGCAAATTCACGGTCAAATTGACCAAATTCTCTACACCAAAGCCCTTAACTTTCCATCCATCTGAAGATACTTGAAAAAACATAGCATCTCTAATCCTTGCCTCAGACTCAGCTTTTACTTCCTCAAACTTCAAATCTAACCTTGAACCAACAAACTCTCTTCTTGAAAACGCTGGCAACCCAACTTGGTTTAGAAAAGCTTTAAACTTTGGATGCTCCAGACTCGAAAAAGAAACCGAGCCACAAGACTCGTAAATCCAATCAGCAAGAAAATCAAGAGCACACTCAATTTGATTCTTGCTCAAAGTCGGTCCAGGCGAAGTCTTAGGGCTCTTTAACTTTTTAACACTATATTCCAACATGGCTAAAGCTCCTAAATCTTCTTTGCCTCCAGATAATACCAAATGCTGTTGTGGCATAAAAGAACCCACAGCAACACTCGTTGTTACTGCTGTACTAGCTAATTCTTGAAATCTCGATGGATCCACTATAGCTAGTGGTGTTGCCTGATATGAAGACGAGGTAGAGCCAACTCCAAGACCAACACCAACGCCACTAACACCACCACTTTTACTTACTTCAAGAATCGAAGACGAGCTACTTCGTTTTCGGTTATGACTGGAAGGTGAAGCAAGATTGGGTGATGTTGGAGATATAGAGGAAATGGGTTTGGCTGAAGAATTGAAATTCGGGCAGGTACCCCGTTTTAGATGTTCAGAGGCTGTACGTGAGGGGTTTGAAGCTGAAAAAACCGCGTCACATAAGCAACATCGTAGCTTCACTGCCTTTGGAAGACCAGTGTCTGGGTTGCTTATCAACATAGGTTCAAGGTGAGCCCAGTACCACGCCCCTTTCCCCTTTATAGCCTTGTTTCGAACTATCACTAGCCCTTCATATCTCTTGTGCACAGCTTTAGCAGTAAGCTCATCGGATGAAAGTGAATCCACTGCTGGTGTTTGTGCAGTGTTACTAGTAGCCATCGGAACGGTGTAGATGTAAGTAATAAGAACTCAGTGTGTTTCAGGGAATTTCAGATTTTTCATATGTGAGGCTTTCGTTTTCATGGTCATCAGGTTCAAGAGGAGTCATGATGAAATGGCGGCGTTTTTGTTGCATTTGGCCGGAATTTTATTTCCCGGTGCTTCTCCATGATCTAAGTTTATATTTTTCTTTTAGGTGGAGGTGTGGTTATAGGTCTTTTTAGCTGTTTCGAGAGAAAATTTCAAAGAAAAAAAAGAGTGAGAGAAAACAAAACACTAGTGTCTTACCAGTGTTGTGTTCCAGTTCCTAAACAGTTAACACGCACCAATTATCTGCGCGTGGGGAACATAAGATGGCTCTGTTGATGGAAACTGATACAGTTAGCTAACACCACAGTCCCACGTACGAAAACACCAACATGACATCGGTTGCCACTGCCAAGTGATTGGAGAGTGAGATCACGCGCTTTAAAAGCTTCCTCTAGTTTTGGTATCACTTTCATGTCTTCTCTTCCTCTTTTTCTCTTTTGTGTTGTTGGGGTCTTGTTGTGGGGAAGAGTTTCTCTTGTCTGTAGCTTCCTTTTTATTATTATTATTTTTATCTTTAAATTTACATTATTTTAATTCTAAAACGGGGATTTTTATATTATTTTTTCTTTCCCACACAAATTTATTTGGGTTTCCTTTTGTGACTTGTTCTTCATGTGGGTTTATTCAGAGTGTGGACATGAAAGGGGCAACCAAGGAATTTAACGAATTTTATCTCTCCACTATTGGTTGGATTTGACCAAAGACAAGCAGAAGAATTGCTTTGAAAAAACACAATAAACCCTTCTTTGGGTCTCTATAGTTCCATTGTTTACTTATTTTTTATTTTATTTTCTGTTTTCTAAGACTTGTTAATTATTGCCTTCTTTTTTTCTTTCCTTTTCGATTTTCTAAAAAGATTTGTTAAGAGTAGGTTTCATAGGGAGGGAAATAAGTGGCAAGTGTGATCAATTTTCCCCATTTTTTGCTCCATTTTACACAGGTTAATTGATTCATTCACTCCAATTGTCTTAGTCCCCTGTATTTATAGACTATAATAATGGAGGAGCTTCCTAGATTTACTCGTTTACTCACTGTTAACTTACTGAAACTTGCCAAGGGCTTGCTTATGAAGCTTACAACAGTTCATTTATTTAATTTTAATGTATTCATTCTATAGTCAAATAATTTTATTGACTTTCATTTCATTTCATTTTTTTATGCTTTCAAAAGCTTTCAGTTTAATCTTACTGAATCTGAATTAGAAAAGATTATCTTATTTAAGTAACTAACGAATTTGTCATGTTTTTGTTCCCTTTATAAAAGTATATTTGATAGGTCTAATGAATTATCCAACACTCTGGAACTGTCAAAATCTAGTAAAACTGAGTTGGATTGTTAAGTGAACAATACTGCAAATTAAATGACAGTTTTCAAGATTCTGCATAGCGTCTTTTTCTTCTTTCATTAACAAAATAGATTGACAAATAACATTAAGGTTACATTAGAATCAATGGTTAAGTGTAATGAATTACAATTTACAATCTGGCGTTAAGTGTTGGGGCATTGGTATTGAGGTACATTTCTTCCCAGAGATACTCTCATCATTGATGAATCTATTCTAAGTCCATTTGTTCATTAAGTATATAATTTGTTGTATAGTAGTTTTTTTGATTCATGCATCTGACATCAGTTTGATTCCAATTTTTGAGGGGTTCGAATTCATTTCCGGATATTGTTTAAGAATCTTCGAATTACTGGCTCTTTTTCTTAATACAATGAGTACAATCAAAATGGCGAGGAAAAGTCTGTTCTTGAGAGAAGTTGAAGAAACTACTGCAAAAGAGATTTGTATACGAGAATCACAAACGAGAACTCTACTTCAGATTACACTCACTTAAATTACAAGGGTTGGAATAATATGGCCTAAATGTGGAGGAAAATAAGAGTTGGCGTAAATTTTCACAAGGAAAAAGAGGGGCTAAATCAAAGTTCGGACACACCAACTCATGATGTTGATTCTATAGAAGATGGTGCATGGATTGAAGGGAATCAAGTGAATCAAGAGTTGCTGCAATGCAACATGGAAGGACCAAATAAAAGGGGTTTTGATTCGTTTACTAGCTCTCTTATATATTAGCAAATTAGATGAGAAAAGAGAACATTGCTCTAATGATAAGGACAAAGATGTACATACGATTTGGAAGCCATTGATCTCTCCCTAAGTTTACCAAATAACTTGCTACCAACTGGTGCTCAAGGTACAATCAAACCTCCTAGTTCTCCTAGACAGGGAAGGAGTATTTATTCGTTACACATATTTGGTATAACCTTTGATGGGTTTATTGCATCAGTTCTTTTTTTTGGCTCTTGGTCAATTTTTCAGAATACTATGGATAACTTTGAACAATTTGTTCATAGTCATCCATGGGAATTGATAAGGTTTCTCAAGGAATATACCAAACGGTCAATTTGAGCAAAGACTGAGTACCGAAGTAAGCACCGAAAGGCCCAATGGACTGAAAAGGCAACTGAGTTTTCACAAACAAAATCATGGTCGTTTCTATTCAAACAGTGCTGGATGGTATGAAATGGTTAAGGCATAGTTTTGAAATGTGAGCTTTGAGAGTGAAACATAGAGGTGGTAGCCTTTATAAGAGTAGTAACAAGAAAGTGAAGGAACACTAGATAAGTGGAATTGATTTTTCCTAGACAAAAATCGGCAGGATAGTCTCGAATCCTGTCCACGTTATGGTTAGGAATCTTGTGTTATGATTGGACATTCCATAGCTTTGGTTAAAGAGAGCATCCGAGAGATCTTGTTAAATACATATAAGAAGGCTCAATTACATGCTTTTAAGATTACTTTATGGTGCATATCTGACAAACGCACTAGAGTGATGAAAATCTCATTGGCCTCGACTTGAAATTTTGGTTTCTTCGAAAATTGGAGTTTTAGTAATGTTGAATTCAAGTCAATCCAACTCTGGTTTAAATCTATATTTAGTTTAAATGAGCCAAAGTTGAGTTAGAGTTCTAATTTAGTAGTTTAATTTAAGTTTAGTTTATTTGCTCTATTAACAATGTTGTTTACTCTGTCAATAGTTGAATGAATTTGATTTCAAACGGAATATTATAGATTTAAGCCAACATTGAGCTAACTCTAGCTTGAGCTTGATTTAATTCAAACCTAACCCTAATTAAAATAATAGTTTTTGCTCAATAGTGAAGTTTCTTCAACCGGCATTACAAAAAATGGCTTTAGTGAAAATTAAATAACTGGAGAATAAGTCATTAAAAACATTGTTTTCATGATTTTAAAGAGAAAATTTTTATACTCTTGTTAAAATCAAATAATTTTATGCTTTCAACAATAAGGTTTTAAATCACTTTCTGTAAATTGACAAACTTCTTGTTATTGGGCTAATATCTAACAGGAACATTTCTTAGTAAATTACTTAGACTAACATATGCAATTGACAATATTGTTTATGTCAAAGATGATGAAATAACATATAACTCTCTTAATCCTTAGTTTCTTTATCTCCGGTATACCTTAATTGGAATTGAAATCACAAATTACCTGACTTTTACTTCTTATTTTGATTCCTACCTAAAACTAATCTATTCAAATAAGGTCTAGTTCAATTTTTTTTTGGAATGAGCTAATATTTAGTTTAGAATCAACTAATGGGTACTGGATCATATGACACCCCTTTATCCTTAGAAGTACATACTATTAGGGTTAACATCCAGTCTTACATTTGTTGTTGTATTTTTGTATTCACTTGGATATTATTGTAATTTATAAATACATAATGATTATTAATAATATGAGATATTTAAGTTATATTGATATTGGTGCATCTGAATATATATATATATATATATATATATCATGCTTTTAGTATGGTAGAATCATGACAATGAAACCAATTGACTAATTGTGTTTTTCATATCTGCACATTGATGGTCATGCTAGAATGATTCGTAATCCTGACATCACCATGAAACCTTATGCATTAGTGATTGTTTGAGCATTATCACAGTGTATATAATGTCAATATGAGATGATAAAGGTTTGCATTGATCAATTCTGTTGTTTGTAACCTGATTATGGGTGCATGATTTGATAATCATATTCACTAGACAAACTCAAAAATGAGGATTTCATACAATATGTGTTCCACCTTGTGTGTGAATCAATTCTCATGACTTAATGGGTATAAGTGATCCTTTAACTTGAGGTTTATTAGATCATCTTGTAGTAGGAGTGATGATGTTAGATGTCATCAAATACACTACCATAAATAAGGTGTTATAAATGTGAGTGATCAATTATATCATGATTAGTATGAAGACTGTGGTAGATCAATATAAGATTTGTCACTTTTGGACACGTCCTATATTGGACACATCCTATATTATGTCTTTATAGAGAATGTCTACAATCACTAAGTATATGGCAACAACCAGATTAATTGATATCGTATCTAATACCTTGGTTTGGATATTTATATATGTGAGGGTTTCCTAAAGATAGACATATATTTATATCTCAACCTCATAAGACATAATGAAAAAGAGATCATAATATACTTTAATTTTCAAGTTGATCAAGCCCAGAGATGTTTGTTGACACTCTACCATTCAGATGGTTATAATATTTTGCTAGAGATCATTTTTTATTTATACTAAGATTTTATTTGAATATAAGTACTATCAAGTTAGTAAGAAGCTTACAGGTCATATATATACAAGAATTGATGACTTAAGAGATAGAGAATTGTTGTCTTAGTATTTATGTATTCAGGTGTTATCGCATGTAACTTACAATTTGATTCAGATCAAGTTGAGAAGTCATGGTACATATTTACTTTGTTATATGATGTGCTATTGTACACACATAATCATGCCTTTGGATGGTTTATTGAATCTATATATTTGGAATATAATATTTGTTTGACCAAGTCAAACAAAATACTGTTGACACTTGATCGTATACATATAAAGCACGACCATGCTTACATAAATAAATGTGTTAGTAGTAGAACATTATATTGTATGTCTTATCCCTTGGGTGGTGTGTAGGTAGGGCTTAGAGCACAACTATCTAAATACAATACATGACTATATGTGTTGCATACATAATCATACAAAAGGGAAGCATAGTTGTGTTATTGAATGACATAACCATTGCCTACTCCTATATAAGAGGACACGATTTTCATTTTTAAAGTGCTCAAAATTGTAAAGAAGCTTTCATATTTGAGAGAAAATTTCCTTCTTAAACTCTCATTACATACACACGTCTTGCCCTACAAAATTCACAACTATATGTCAATTGAACTAACATCTAAGAAGTATATGGATCTCTATTTAGCTGCTCCATGTAGATATTACTCGTGTCATAAGTTTGCTTATTGATGGTAAGTGAACAATGATGTTACTAAAAGAGAAAATTTTAAGAGGCAAATCATAGGTATGTTTTTTGAAAAACCCTATGTTTGTTTCATTTTTATTTTTCATGCATTCTAATAGACAATATTCAACTCTAGAATTTTTAGACTATATGCTAAGTTTTAAAATTTGTTATTTAGGCACCTTTTTGATGATCGTGGGATTCTAATAGTGGTATCAAAACCACTATTTTTAATGTATGAAAAAGTATACCTATAATATTTTTTCATATGCATGTTATTGTATTTTTATTATCAATATAACATGTTGAATATGATTATCATGTAAACATGTCAAATTATTAAGTTTCAGTTTTCTGTGGTTATATAAATAAATTGTAAATACTTGGTAGATTCATATGGTTAAGCATATTAGATTGAAAGGACATTATTTGAAATGACTTTGGTGTTATATGCTAATATTATTCATTTTGTTATGTTGACCTAGCCAAATGGGTGATTTTCTAGCCACTTTTGTTATTAGAAATTTTGAAAAATATGTCATACATGGTTGTGTAATATAAGAATACATGCCTATGTATTGACCAAAATTTGCTTGTGTGCTTATCATGCACTCGTCATGTCCTTACCCTTGTATGAGTCTAGAATCCTTTAAAATTTAAATTTATAGAGAATACAATCATGCATGGTTAGCATATGATTGTGTGTAACGAGTTTTGATCTATCATGACCATATGTCTTACCATATAAGATTATGTGTGATGTGTGATAGAATTTTCTCATTATTTAAAGAGTCTATTTGTAATGTTGTATAATTACAAGGACTGAAATGTAACTTGACACATGGCTAATTAATTAAAATTAATTTTAGTTATATGTATATATAATTGTTATTGTATATGCATTGTGTCCGATGTACGAGTTTAACTAACCTATATATGTTTGAACATTTTTTAGAATGTATGTTATAACTTTAAAATAGGGGCTTCCTGCTTTTTCTTATGACTTTTTGATATAATTTATTTTCTTATCTCTCTCCCATTCTATATAACACGAGGTTTCTAAATTTACAATGTAAAATTTAGAATATGAGATAATTGAAAATTTCTTAAAAATATGTAACTAGGAGCTACAACATTATAAATTACTTGAAAGCTCGGGAAGGAGGAGGAGCACCATACTTGAAGTCTTAAGATTGAGGAACCACACATTGGTTATCAGTCCTTTGGCTTAGGCTTTATTTTAGTTTGATACTTGTATACTGGTTTATTTATTTTTATGCTTTATCGTATACATGTTTAGGTCTTATTTTATAACCTTATATGCAGACTAAAATTAATGAGACCTAATATTAAAACCCTTCAATAAATATTAAGTCATGTGAAGCCTTTGAATGTAACACTTTAGGATAAGCCCTTATTTATTAGAACCTTACTTCCCAAAGTGAATGGTATACTTTTATTAGGTAGAAAACTAATTGATGGTTATATTAGGTTCGACTTAGCTAATATAGTTTTGCTTGTTTGCCAAAATGAAGGTAGAATATATTGAAGGCTAAGTAGAGGCGTATTTGTCTACACACAGTGATATTTAGTATCCAACACACTGATCCCAAAAATCACAATTAAAGTGAGCATGATTTGTTAACTTCTAACTCAAGATCATATGACAACAACAAGTTCGCTACATATCATTTTGGATAAAGAAAACGGGCTAAAAGGTGCCCATCTTCTTGATTGGTATAAATTCTTTAGATTGTCTTATGCTAAAAAGATCAATTCTATATCTTCAAAGGGGTCTCATCTTTTAAGCTTGGTCTTTATGCCATCAAAGTAAAAAATGATACTCACAAGAAGTATTTTAAAGATTGTGTGAAAGTTATTTAATGTTGGCTTCCATGTCACCAAGCTGTAAGTTCAACATGAAGAAATAGATGCTCAATACATTCTTTTCCATTTATATGAAATGTATAGGACTTGAAGGGGAACTAAACGATATTGGGTGAGCTTTATCTTGTTTAGCTATAAGATGTTTGAGGGTGCATACGTAGGCATTCCTGTGGCCAAAATGATTTGTCACATAAAGATTTTAGCCACTTTGGGGTTCGTCATGGATAACAAATTGGTTGTTAACTTGGTGGTGAATTCCCTCCCTTTTTTATGGTCAAAATTCATCATAAATTTCAACCTTTCAAATAATGAGATATCTCTTGTTGAATTATTGGGCATTATCATAATTGCTGAGTAAGAAATGAAAAAAGAAATAAGTAAGAATGTGCTCTTAGTTAGTGCCAAGGCTAAGGCCAAAGGTAAAGGCGAGGCTAAAGACAAGCCTAAGCCTAAGGCACAGGTCTAAGCCCAAACTCTTATTGCTTTGTAGTCTACGAGTGGTGTAGGAAAGGAACAGTTGTTTGCTTCTTCTATGGTAAATTGAGCCATTAGAGGAAACATTATAAAACCTTCCTTGATAAGAAGAAGAAATTGACTACTTTTTCTTCAGGTATATTCTATATTGAGATTAACCTTATTTATAAGTCATCTTAAGTTGTTGACATTAGATGTGGTATTCATATCACTTCTGGTATGCAGAGATTATGGTAAAGTAGATCGTTTAGTCAAGGAGAGATAAACATAGAAGTTATGAATAAGGATTAATAGTTGTAGGATCTTATTTGTTATCTTTACTCTTTAGGCTTGTATTAAAACTAAAAAAATGTTGTTATGTACTTACTATTTCTAGAAATCTAATATTTGCATCTGTTTTAGATAGAGAGGGATACACATTCTCAATTGTTAATGGTATTTCAACGATTAGCTTAAATGATATTCACTAGATAACAAACTTATTTGATTAATAATTTGTATATTCTAAACATGGATAATAATGATACTCTCAATGTTAGCAACAAACACATCAAAACTGATGAACTAAATCCCACATTTTTATGGCATTGTAGACTAAGACGCGTAGGCTCGAAATGTATTTCAAAACTCCAATCCATTGAAATTTTATAATCATTTGACTTTTAGTTATATGATGAATGTGAATTGAGTCTTATGGGCAAGATAGTTAAGTCACCTTTATCTGGTCATAATGAGTGTTTAATTGAGCTGTTAAGGATTATACATAGTTATATGTATAGACCTATGATAGTGTATAGTAGACATGGGGAACTTTACTTTGTAACATTTACTAATTATTTTAATAGATATGACTATGTGTTTCTAATGAGGCATAAGTCTTAATATTTTGACAAGCTCAAAATGTTCAAAAATAAGATAGAAAAGTAACTCAATAAAAGTATTAAGATCCTCTAAAGTAATCGAGGAGTGGAATATTTAAGTGTTGAATTCAATGAATACCTAAAAAAGGTAAGATATAGTTTCACAACTCACATCTCCTTATACATCATAGCACAATAGTGTACCTAAATGAAAATACTCATATCTTAATGAATATGGTCAAGTTGATGATAAGTTTAAGTGAGCTACCCATGTCTTTTTTAGGCTATGCCTTGGAAACGATGGTGAATACACTAAATTAGTTTTGTTTAAATTTATAGAATCAACTATATAGATTACGTGAGGATTTGACGTTATAAAGATTATGCCAAGAAATTGAATTTGAACAAGCTAAGCTCTAAAGTTGATAAATGTGTATGTATAGGGTACTCAATAAAAACTAAGGGTTAATATATCTATTACTCATATTAGTTGAAAATTTTTACTTTTTAAACTAGTGTCTTTCTTGAAAAGGAATTCCTTTCCAAAAGGATCATTGGGAGGACATTAGATTTTAATAAGACTTTTGAACCATAAATAACCATAGATATGGAATGGAAAAATGTATCACTTGAGGTGGTTAATGATGGTACACAACAATTATATAGGCTTAGAAGAGTATGTCATGAGCCTGAGAGATTTGGTTGTCTTGTGACTTAACAAAATGACATACTGGTTATTTAAGATGACAACTAGATGTTATAATGACTCTCTTTTTTGATAAATAGCTTGAGGCCATGAGATCTGAGGTAGACTCTATGTACCAAAACTACGTGCGGACTTTGGTGGATATGTCTGAAGGTGCAAGTAGGTTTTAAAAAAAAAAAGTCAACACGAATGGTAACGAGCATACCTATAAAGCATGATTGATTACTAAATGTTTCATTTAAAAGCATTGTATTGATTATGATGAAACTTTTTTACCAATTATGATGCCAAAGTTTATCTGAATAATGCTTTCGATTATTACATGTTATGACTATAAAATTTGATAGATAGATGTCAAAACTATTTTTTTTTTTAATGGTAACTTGAAAGGATGTGTTTATAACACAACCTAATGGTTTCATAACAGATTAAGTATGCAGGTTGCAAAGATCCATTTATGGACTCAAACAAGCATCGAGGAATTAGAGCATTCATTTTGATGAAACTGTTAAAGAATTTGGTTTCATTAAAAATGAAAATGAGTCATGTGTGTACAAATAAATTAATAGGAGTATGGTTACATTTTTTATATTGAATATCAATGACATCTTGATTATTGGAAATGGTATCTCACATTTATTGTGAAAGTTTGGTCATTTAAGTGTTTCTTCAAGAATGACTTAAGAGAAATAACCTACATTCTTGGTATTAAGATCTATCGTAATAAACTATGTAAGTTGCTCAGACTAAGTCAAAGTATACGCATAGATAATACGTTAAAGAGATTCAACATGAGTGAGTCAAAGAAAGGGTAGTTGTCAAGACTCATGGTATATATCTCTCTCTAAAGAAATATGTCTTAAGACACTTAAAGATAGGAAAAGATCGATCACATTCCTTTTGCTTTGATAATAAGATCGATCATGTATGTTATCTTATGTACATGGGTTGATGTCTCATTTGCTTTAAGTATTTGTAGTAAATATCAATATGATCTAAAAGAAAAATACTAGATTGCTATAAAGAACATTCTTAAGTATCTACAACATATTAAGCATATGTTTTTAGTTTATGAAAAAGAAGATAAGCTCACTAATTGAGGATGTAATGATGTTAGTTTCTAAACTTATCGAGGTGATTTTAAATCCTAGTCAGCTTTTGTGTTTTGTTTGAATAATGGTATAATGAGTTAGAAGAGTTCTAAGTTGAGTACTATTATGATACTACGATAGAGTCTGAATACATTGCCTTAGCTAAGGAAACTAAGGAGGCAATTTGGATTAGGAAGTTTATATCTAAACTTAGAGTGGTACCTGATATTATTGATGCTATAGGCTATTATTATGACAACAATAAGGGCTATTATGCAAGCCAAAGAACCACAATATCATAAAAAATCCAAGCATATTTTGATGCAAGATGACCTGGTCTAGGAACTCTACCAATATGAACCTCAACCTATATTCTCCAAAAAAAGTTCAAATCAAGTTCTCATTTTAGTCAAAAATCCACATGAACTTA
The DNA here is from genome assembly GCA_026122585.1 of Anacardium occidentale. NCBI lineage: Eukaryota > Viridiplantae > Streptophyta > Magnoliopsida > Sapindales > Anacardiaceae > Anacardium > Anacardium occidentale. The sequence goes on along the minus strand of JAJEJH010000634.1, from coordinate 60,298 downwards.
TACCCAATCTTTATAAGAGAGAAACAAACCTAGAATTACATGGAGAGAAAGATGCCAAAATATATTGTATAACGATAGATTGATAAGTCAGATAAAGTTCATTCGCAACAAACTATGAGTTTGATATGAATACATAGTGCTTTAGAGAACTGAAAAGAAACCTCTCTATTTTATTAATCCATTAAAAATTTTTTATTAATTACACATTTAATGTCTTAAATAAAAAACTTTGTTGTATCCTACTAAGAATAGAACTTCTTAACCAAATCAGAAAGAATCATAATAATTCTAATTTGAATTAGAAATTCTAAGATTAATCCTACTAAAATTGGAACTTAGAATACAAATCTAAGATAACAACTCAAAATAAAATAGGATGACATAAAACTCACACCAATAAATAAATTAGGTTTATTTACTTATAAGGTTTATCTAAATTATAAATAAATAAGATTGAATTATCTGCTTATATTGTTTTATTTGCTTGGTTGATTGTGATTGATTAATTTTATCTATAATTTGTTGATTGTTGTGTTTTGGGTGAATAGTTCTAGTTTGCAAAACAATTTTCTAAAAACTTATTCACCCCTCTTTAGGTTATTTGTTGTTTAGCTCTTAGGGTTAACAATCGGTAGAAAAGATTAGGCTCTTAGTTTTTAAAACCAAACAATTATAAGAGTTTAAGATCCGTTCTTTTTTTTTTTTTTAATCGAATGTCAAATTTATTGATGAGTATGGGCATATACATAATTTAGGATTAATTTCAAACAAATTTGAGTGAGATTTTACAATTTTGCCCTTAATTTAAGTAAATTTGGGATCATGCGGTGTTTATTGTTGTTTTGCAAGACTTCGCATGACTTCAAGTTGAAACGATGCTAAGTGCATTTGCACAAGATTGAGAATTGCAACCAAGGTAAGAAAATGAGAAATAGACACGAAAAAAGTTGAGCAAGCTTGGTGCCATGACACTATGTTGTGACAAGAAGCAAGCAAACAGTTTAGGAGTTGGGCATTGCAGCACCATGCCATACCATAAGAGAAAGCATGTGTGTGTAGGAATAGTCCAAAGAGTAGGCATCGTAGCACCAATGTGTGAACGTGTAGAACAAAACCCATGTTGTGGTGCTATGCCATGGCATACCCAGTAGGACAATTGCATGCTTAAGCCTAGAAACTCAATGTCATGGTGCCAGTGACATTCAACAAAGTTTTGGTTTTTCAAAACTCTTTCCTAACCCTAGTTTTATATATATTAATTATAACTCTTTTTAGAGAGAAGAGAGTCGTCTTAGGATAACTTTCAAAAGATTTTTCATAAAATTTTGGGAAATTCCCGATTTCAATTTGAAGATTCAATAAAAAATAGAGTTGATTGTAATTGCGAGAATATTTTTCAGAAGATTTCAATAAAAGATTCAACGATTCATTAGGTTTTATTCTTATTCTCCACTATATTTTGCTTGAATTTGAATGTTTATTTTTGCTTAATGAGAAACTAAATCTTCTTTGTTAAGACTATGACCAGCTAATTCATAGATTTGTAGTGGTCTTTTTATTATGATTTACAAGCATGTTATTTCATTATATGCTTTAGTTCTGAACTTAATTTCTATTAGGAATCTGGCCAATTTTTAATGAGAATAATAGGCTTATGCTAAGAGCAAGCGAATTCTGTAGAACTTAATACATTTTCATCTAATTAAACCTACATAGAGATGTCTAGGTTATTATATTGTGAAATAGAATTAATATTATTTGAGAAAGAATATTGATCAACTTAGAGAGTTCCATTATCACATGAATAACATTATATCTTCAGTCTTATAAAAAACCTACCTTGAAGTGAATTGGTGAACCCAAAGTCTTAGCATCATCTCACATATTGTCATCTGATTACTTAGGCATAATTATTAATTGTTCATTTTAATTTTTATTTTAGTTTTAGTTTGGTTTTCGATTCAAATTCATCAGTTTAGATAAAGTTATGTGCAGTGTTATCTTAGTACTTGCTTACATAATGTCGTAGATACAATAATCCAAAATCCTTCCCTTATTACTTTGATTACACTTATTAGAAAGTTAGGGTTTAAAACTTGATGCATCAAGTTTTTAGTGTCGTTGCCAAGGATTTCATCTTAAACAATATCGAGATTTATTGCTATTAATTTTACTTTAGACATTTTATTTTATTGTTATTTTAATTATTATATATGTTTTATTTTATGTTACAGTGCTACTTAGACTTGTTTGCCTTGCAGATTTTTGCCTAGTGCATGACATCCACTAATAATCTAGCAACTGAGCCTTTTGATCTTAAGATTGAAAGGACCCTACATCAATTGACAAGACAAAGAAGAGTGATAGTAGATAATCAACAAATAACTCTTCCAGCTTTGAACCAAGTGAATCGAGCCATAAATTGGCAATCTTTGATCGACTATGTGTAGGACCCGCTGCCCCGAGTACCCCTGCTGCTAAACAATAAATCTCTTTCTATTAATAAACTGGAAATTGGGTACCCGAGACGGGAATCCTACGAAAAAGAAAACCCTACTACTACTATACATAAGCGGAAGCTGAAACGTAACTGAAATATACAATGAGCCCATACTGGCTTTTCATATATATATATATGTCCTTACACTGTTCTGAAAATATACAAAATACATGACCTCACAGGTCCATACTGAAAATAAAATACATCTGGAAAATGTGTGTGGGGTCCCCTCTCGCAAGCCTCGGTCCACCCGCTCCTCGCCAGCAGCAAACTAACCTGAAAAGGAAGGAAGAAGGAAAGGGATGAGTGATAAAAATCACCCAGTAAGCATTCCTTACTTCCCCCGCCCAAACAAGCGACAAACACACACACAAGCACACACTGAAACTTGGCCTCGGCCCTATCCATACATCTAGTCGCTTGCTGGTGCTGAAACTGATTATTCTGCTGTTATCTGGATTACTGTTATCTGATTACTGATTACCTGCTTATTAATGAGTCATGACATGATGGATGTCATGACATGCTGAACTGAAACTGAAACTGTATGCTGATGCATGCATCTGAATCTATCTGACTATACCCGAAGGTACCTGCTGCTGATCAGGCTGATGAACACAGGGATTCAGCATCCTGGCCAAGTGGGCTGAACATTCTAGCTACTGGCTAGAATCTGCTGAATACTGAATACTGAATACTGAAATACTGCTGCTGAGCTGACTGACTGGTGTCAGAAAGCTGGGTCCCACAGATGCCCCCTCGAGTTCACCCTAAACTGAAACCCATAACTTGGGTCCTGACTGCTGAAATCTACTGAATTCGGATCCCTGGATCCTCATTCAGGCTACATGCTGTGTCATGCTATGCATATGCTGCACTATTATCGGAATTCGCTGTTATCTGATGTCATTTAGGCCTTGGATGGATTACCAAACCTTTAATCATTCATTTCTGCTCATTTTCTGAAAAAACTGGCGGACGCACGGGCGTGTGGGCCAAGCACACGGTCGTGCAGGAGAGACACACGGTTGTGCCAAACAAAGCACACGGGCGTGTGCCCAGACACACGGGACCGTGCCCCGGTCGTGTGTCTGGTCGTGCTCTCCTCTGGAATCGCTGCGTATTTCTACTGAAGAAGCTGGCACACGGCCGTGTCCCTCAGGACACACGGTCGTGCCCATTGTAAATCTGGCCGTGTGCACTTCGTGCACACGGGCGTGCCCTTGCAGAATCCAGGGCACACGGGCGTGTGTCCGGCTCTGCAACTCGAGCACCCACTTGGAACATGCAGAAGGCCATCCAAAACACATCCATTTCTCATCCAAACTGAAATTAAACATAATCACACATCCAAGGCACTTCAATAAACCCATACACATCATCAATTTCATCATTCATCTATTCCTACTGATTCCACCATGCAAATCAACTACTTCTCTCACTAACACCCACACAAACAGAGCATGTATGTTTCTGGGTGGAAAGTCATCACATAATCAGCATATAATCATCATCTCATCATCATATATCAACATACAAACATAACACAGCAAACTGGAAACGGAAACACCGTTTCCAGCATCATCAAACAAGCTGGGAAACTGAAGGAGAGAGTAAGAAACACTTACCTCTCGCCATGGCTGCTGGAAACTCTAACTCAAGCTGATCTCTGATCTCTCTAGCTGAATTGGGAGCTGCTGGAAGCTGGAAATCTGATCTAGGGCTGGGAGCTGCTGAAAACAAAAGAAGCTGAGCTGAAGAAATGGGAAAAGCTGGGTGAGAAACTAATAAATCTCCCGTCTCTCTCTCTTGCTACCCACCTGCACGGGCGTGCAGGGCACTGTGCACGGGAGTGCACCAGGGAAAATGAATAAACATTCATTTCCTGCGCTTCGCATGATTAAAACCTCCCTAAAGGCATCATACGAAGGCCACTCAGCTCTGAAAAACTACCATCTCACCCCTGAACTCTTCAAGACCCCCACCCTATTCCTAGTTATATTTCTAACCCCAAAACTCTATCCCTAAGGGCTTTTCTAGAAAAATCCGGGATGCTACACTATGTGACCCTTATAGTTGAAGGAACAACTTTCAGCATAAAAAGATCAACTATATAAGCTAATAACTTTGAGATATAATCTAAATGATTCAAACGTCAATTTAGTTCAATGGATTGCCTAGTAATGATCTGAATTCACATATTAATAATTTTCTAGAGATTTGTGACACTTTTAGATAGAGTGGATTCATAGATGATGCCATCAAGCTAAGACTATTCCATTTTTCACTAAATAACAAAGTAAAAAGTTGGTTAAACTCGTTACTTATGGGATCAATCATTATTTGGGATGAAATGGCACAACATTTTTTTAGCAAAGTTCTTGCCTCCATCAAAGACTACCAAACTATGTAATGATATTACTACATTCATACAGTATGACATAGATTCATTATATGAGGCATAGGAAAAGTATAAGGAACTACTCCGAAAATACCTATACTATGGCTTGCCTATAAGGTTTTAGTTACAAACTTTTTATAATGGTTTAATATATGTTAATTGTACCTTAGTTAATGTAGCTGTGGGGATAACTTAATGAGGAAAACACTAGAAGAACCATTCAAATTGCTAGACGAGATGCTTCTAATAGTTCAGAATGGCAAAGTGATCAAACACCAATGAGAGCTATAGAAGTACATAGAATGGATTTGTTCAATGTCTTGGCTACCCAAATAGAACTGCTGAACAAAAGAAATAGACGCCATGGTGGTTATACAAGTGAAAGTATAGTTTGTGATCAATCTGGAAGGGTTCATGTGAGTGTTGATTGCCAAGTAGGTAACCCGTTCATGGAGTCTACTAAAATTGATAATTATGTAAGAAATTTTCATAAGCTTTAATAAGACAACCCATATTCAGGCACATATAATCCTAGGTGGTAAAATCATCTAAATTTCACATGGAGCAATTAGAATCTAATCAAACAATAACTACTAAGGGTTCAATCTCAAGAAAAGAAATCTAATTTAGAGGATTATGACAAGATTCATTAATAGTGATATAATAAGATTTTAGAATAAAAAACATCCATAAAAACTTTAAAGGTGCAAATGGGAGAATTGACAAACATAGTCGTTAGGAGAGCCAAAGGCACACTACAAAATGATGAAAAGATAAACCTTAAAGAACATATAAAAGCTATATCACTTAGGAGTGAAAAAGAATTGAAAGAGCTTGCAAAAGAGAAGCCTTAAAAAGTCAAATTAAAAGAACTGGTAGCAAGGGAAGTAGAGTAAAAACCTATAAAGATCAAGCCTCCTTTTCCTTTTGCAAACAAGAAGAGGTAATTAGACAAGCAATTTGCAAAATTTCTAGAGACATTTAAGAAGCTTTATATGAACATTCCTCTTGCAGATGCCTTAATCAAGATGTCAAGCTATATAAAATTTCTAAAAGAAATATTGTCTAACAAGAGAAAATTGGAGGAGCATGAGATAGTTAAGCTCACAATGGAATGCTCTACCATTCTACAAAATAAATTGTTGCCAAAGCTCAAAGATCTAGAGATTTTTTCTAACCCTTGTACTCTAGGTTCAATTTCTTTCCCAAATACATTATGTGATCTAGGGGCTAGCATCAATCTAATATCTTTGTCTATATTTAAAAGATTGAGATTAGGTAGGCCACAACCCACTATAGTCTTTTTGTAGTTAGTTGATAGGTCCATAAAATATCCAAGAGGGATTGTTGAGGATGTGTTAGTTAAGGTGGATAAATTTATATTCCTTTTGGACTTCTTTGTCTTGGATATAGAGGAGGATATAGACATGCCATTAATTTTAGGAAGACTGTTGGACCCTTGTGGATTTTGAATTGATGCAAAACATATGTTAAAATATCTAACCGATTCATGCATATATCGAATATGACAAATAGGATCAAAGGGTTTATTTTTTACAGAAATTATCTAATACATGATCGTGTGTAATCAGACCGCACAATCGTGTTATCTTTATTGCACTTCAGATTTGCTTAAAGAAGGCACACAACCATGTGCATAAGGCACACACCCGTGTGTATGGGGTGCATGACCATGCGTATGAGGCACACTCCCATGTGCCATGAAGAAAAATTCTACACGCCCGTGTCTTGCTGCCGTGCCAAATAAAGACAAATTAAGAGCATTAATAACACACGGTCGTGTAATAAAAACACACGCCCGTGTGCAAGGTAAAAATTCAGCCGTGCGGTTCCCGTGTGCTGATCGTGCGTGTATCCGTGCTTACTTCTGGAATCCAAAAGCAGATGAAAGAAAAATTGACACACGTTCGTGTGATGAAGATACGCACGCCCGTGCTAGCACAAAAATGACCGTTAGAAATGCAGAAAAAGGGAAGCATGACCGTGCAAGAAAAGTGACATGCCCGTGCAGTTTTCCAGAAACTCTCCAACGGCTCTCAAGTCAGCAAGTAATGGCTATATTCTTCCATTTCCTATAAATTGGAGCTGATTTGAAGATTGAGGGGTTAGAGAATTAGTACTACAACTTCCATTCTTTCATTCTCTAAACTCTTCTCCAAATTTCTCTCACAAACATATTTGTAAACCTTTAGAGAGAAACCTTGAGCTTAATTGTTGTATTAGCCTTGTGAGACAAATTATTGTAAAAATTCCATAAACCCTTGGGCGTAATCCCGTGAAACTAGTGTGGGGCGTAATCCCTGTTAAAACTAAGTTAAGAGCGCAATCCCTTGTATCAAAACTAGTGTGAAGGGCGAAATCCCTTGTTGAAAAAACTATTGTAACTTTAGGTTAAAGTTAGTGGAAGGAAATCTTCAAGCGGGGTTGATTGGAGCAGTGGACGTAGGAGGCGTAGAGAAACTCCGAACCATTCTAAAATCGGTTGAGCATTTCTTTCTCTTTACTCTATTTATTTATATTTGCTTAGTCGTATATTTAATTTGTGTTTAATTGTTTTTATATATTTGCATATTTGAGTTGGTAGAATAGGAAAAACGTTTTAAACTTGATAAATTTTTAATTAACCTATTCACCCCCCCCCCTCCCCCCTTTAGGTTATTTGCCATATTGTTTTTGGGGTTTAACAAAGACCTTTTTTGGCAACAAGGAAAGTATTGATTGATGTGCAATTATGGAGACCCACTCTTAGGGTGGGAGATGAATAAGTAACTTTTAATATTTTTAAAGTCATGAAACACCCTGAGGAAGACCATACTTGTTATTGAATAGATACTTATAATACTCTATCTTTTGAATACTTTTAGGATAATAGGTTTGAAAACCCATCGGAAGCTTACCTCGTAGATTTAAAGTATAATGAAACAAAGAAAACGATATAAGTCAAGTGGTGGCACAATTGGTAGTGATCCTATAATACAAAAAAGACATGCAAGCAAGCTTTGAGGCACTTGACAGACAAGCCATCAATCTACCAAAGCCATCAATTGAAGAACCACCTACTCTTGAGCTTAAACTATTACCTTCTCATTTAAAATATGTATTTTTAGAATATTTTTCATATTTACCAGTGATAATTTCATTATTTTTGATAAAGTTTATGGAAGAAAATTTGCTGAGGGTGTTAATGGTGCATAAGAAAGCTTTTAGCTAGACAATGATTGATATTCAAGGCATTAGCCCTTTAATTTGTATGTACAAAATTATAATGGAGGAAAACTATAAGTTAACAATTCAATCTCAAAGAAAATTGAACCCAATGTTGTAAGAAGTTTCTAAGAAGGAGGTGATCAAACTACTTAATGTTGGTATTGTGTATTCTATCTCAAACAGTTCATAGGTAAGCCTAGTACAAGCAGTACCAAAGAAATATAGGATGTTGATTATGAAAAATGAAAATAATGAATTGATCCCTATTAGAACAGTCATAGGGTAGAGGGTATGTATAGATTTTAGGAAGTTAAATGATGCCACTAGGAAAGACTATTTCCCATTACCATTCATTGATCAAACATTGAAGAGACTTATTGGCCATGAATTTTATTGCTTCCTCAATAGATATTCAGGGTACAACTAAATTGCCGCAGTTCATAAAGACTAAGGAAAAACCACTTTTACATGCCATTATGGCATATTTGTATTTATGAGAATATTGTTTGGTTTATGTAATGCGTTAGTCATTTTTTAGAGATGTATGATGGCTATCTTCCAAGACATGTTAGAAAATTTCCTAGAAATTTTCATGGATGATCTTTTTATTTTTTATTCCTCTTTTGATGCATGTTCAAATCATTTTGATTTAGTTTGAAAAAAATATAAGGATACTAACCTTGTCTTAAACTGGGAGAAGTGTCATTTTATGGTGCAAGAAGGTATTGCACTTGGCCACAAGATCTCAAAAGGGGGAATTGAAGTCAAAAGAGCAAAGGTGGAAATCATGGAAGAATTACCTCCACTTATATCAGTAAAGGTCGTAAGAAGTTTTATAGGGCATGTAGGATTTTACAGAAGATTCATCAAAGATTTTTTGAAGATAACTAAACCTTTAACTAATTTATTACTTAAAGATGCATCTTTTGATTTTAATGATAGTTGTCTGTATGTTTTTAAGAACTCAAGGAAAAGTCTATCACAGTGGCACTTGATTGGAGTCTCCCATTCGAGCTCATGTGCGATGCTAGTGATACGACCATAGTTATAGTTTTATGACAAATGAAGGACAAGGTATTCAAACTAATATATTGTACTAGTCGAACCTTAAACGAAGCTTAATAAAACTATGCTACCATAGAAAATGAACTTCTAACTGTAGTGTTTACCTTTGACAAATTTCATTCATACTTTGTCCTTACAAAGGTGACAATTTATACAAACCATCAGCCTTTAAATATCTTCTAGTGAAAAAAAATGTAAAACTTAGGTTGATACTGTGGATTTTATTACTATAAGAGTTTGACCTAGAAATTTGAGATAAGAAAGGGGTAAAATATATTATGACTAACCATTTATCCTAAATAGAAGATCTGAACCTAAAAAAATGTTGAGGCCCTAATAAGAGAAAAGTTCCTTATTGAACAACTCTACAACATCTTTAGTAGCCCACTTTCATTATAAATTACTTAGTAACAGGTATTCTTCCTCTCAATCTTAATTTGAATCAAAAGAAGAAATTTTTATATGATGCTAAACATTACTTATGCGAAAAACCATATCTGTTCAAAGTATGTGTATACCAAATCATTAAAAAATGCGTACCTAAAGAAGAGATGATGAACATTTTAAGCCATTGCCATGATATAGAGGTAAGTGGTCATTTTGGGCCAATCAAGACAAATTCTAAGGTAGTGCAATCTTTTATTTGTCTATATTGTTTAAAGATGCATATACCTATGTAACATCTTGTGATAGGTGCTAACAAATGGGAACAATAGATCGAAAACATGAGATGCCCTTAAATAACATCTTTAAGTATGAATTATTTAATGTGTGAGGCATAGATTTTATGGGTCCATTCCCTAGTTCTTTGTCGAATAAGTATATCTTGGTAGTCGTAGATTATATTTCTAAGTGGGTTAAGGTTGAAGCGTGTAGAATCAATGATTCTAGGGTAGTGGTAAATTCTTTAAAGAAACATATTTTTACAAGGTTCAACAACCCTAAGGTGATTATAAGTGATGGTGGCAAGTATTTTTGTAACAAACAATTTGAAAACCTCTTAAGTAAGTATCAAGTCACACAAAAGTAGCCACCTCTTACCACCTACAAACTAATAGCTAAGTTGAAGTTTTGAATAGAGAGCTGAAACAAGTCCTATAAAAAACCATGAAAAATTTTAGAAAAGACTAGTTGTTGAAGCTAGATGATACATTATAGGCTTATAAAACAACTTATATGACGTCAATAAAAATGTCTCCATATAAACTAATGTTTGGCAGCTGAACAAAACCAATGAGTTTAGGCATTAAGCCTACAAGAAAAGAACTAAGAGGTAGCTTGACAAACATATCCTAAAATTAAAGTTTAAAAAGGGAGAGAAGGTACTTCTATTCAATGCTAGATTATGACTCTTTCTAAGAAAACTATAGTCCAAGTAGTCAAGACCATTCACCGTAACAAAAGTGTACCTATTAGGCACCATTTAAATATCTCATAAGGAGAAAAACACATTCACAATCAATGGCCAAAAATTAAAGCATTATAAAGATGAAGGATGAAGTAAGAAAAGATTCTCCATCCTATTGAATAATCTAACCTAGATACGACCAAATAAAAATTGAGCTAAAAACTTTGGACAATCACTTATTAGAAGGCAACCCTATTTTTTTTTATTTTAACTTTTAATGTATTGCTATATTTTATTGCAATTAAGTATTTGCTATGATTTTTATTTGTTAGAGTCTAATGGAAGTGAAAAGGAACCAAAGAAATGCAAAACGATGAAAAAGCTAAGTGAATCAAGAATATGGGTGTGTACCATGTCGTGACACATTTAAAGTGCAAAAACAGAATCTAGGCATAACGGTGATACAAAAGAACATAAAGAAACACTCTAGAATATGAGCATTATGACGCCATGCCATAGCGCCAATCCATGCATAAAAAGCACCACACTCCAAAGAGCGGGTGTTGTGGTGCCATGCCATAGCGTGTGTACACACAAGCAAAGTAGAAAACGATCACTACAGAACCATGTTATGATTCCAACATCCAAGCATGCATAGGTAAGTTTTGTTTTTTTTAATTTATTTTAATTATTCAAAAAAAAAAAAACACTTAGGTAAACAAATTTTTCAAACCTAAAACCTTTCTTCAATCTCAAAGCCCTATGTATCATAAGCCTCTAGCACTAACCATAGTATTTGCATAATCTAATGCCATAAGACTTTAGTAACAGCAAGCACATATCACCAACATCTCATACAGCTAGTAGCTAGCACCATTTAACACACAACCTACGTACATATTAATACCTTACAGTATCAACATCTCATGCCCAGTTTCTCACGCACCAATTTTACTTAACTCACCCATAATGGCTCCATCAACCCACTTGCTGCTGTAACCCAATAACACCTTTTGCCCACCCTTCACCTCATTACACTACTAATGTTTGACCAAGGCATGTAAAATTAAATTTTTTAATTTTTTAATTTTTTTTTTTTATAGTTTGATTAATTTAGTGGAAGCTCCAAGTGAAATTATGTTAATTTGTTTCTTAAAAATTTGTTTTAAGTTATAATTGTGGTAATTTTATTATTTTGAATTTGTAACAATAATTTAGAAATTTATAAAAATAAATTAACTTTTTCTTGAATGGTTGTCTTTATAATATAGAGATGAGCTAGATTTGTATATATTTTGTTGCTTGTGAGCTAGAATGTTGGACCTTATGATGATACCAGACAGAATACATGTATACCATGTGTTTGATAAAATGACCCAATAAGCATTATAAAACAATTTTGCACTCTTTGACCCACTTTCAAGTTACATTTAATATTCAATTATTTTCGACCATGATATAGCATAACATCCCAAGGTTAGACATGTCTTTTAGGCTAAAAATCTAGGGTTGGAATTGAGAATTTGCAAGAAAAAATTTGAGTTGAGAGAGTTTAGAGGTGAAATAGATAATCTTTAAAGTTTTGTGGCATGTGCATGAATCTTATTGAAAGGTTGATTCATGCCAAGTATAGGAAAATGGTATTTTTCCATTTTTCTAGTCATGCACGACTGTGTATTGTGAGAAGCATGACTGTGTGTGCTTAGTGTTTTATCCACCATACTTTAAGTTGTTCTTATCCCTTATTTTCTAGTATTTTTCATCCAAGGTTTCTTGAAATTTCAGAGAAACTTAACCCTAGAAGAGAAGAGTAGCAACCAGTGATTCCTAATCCAACTAGAGAGTAAGATTTTTGTGAAAAGAGAAGCTTGGTTGGCCATGGCAAGAGGTAAGTGCTTCTTGCCTCTTTCCTATTCTTCTTTTGTGTGTATGATGCTTGCTTGGGTTTGAGATTGAATCCAACATGTTTATGATTTCCTTGTACGAGAAATGTAAAGATTAATAGTATGGAAATGATGATAATGATGTTATATATGATTGATGTGTATATTGATATATACATATGTGATTTTTAAGATGCATGAATGATTAAATGTGAGAATTGATGGTATTGGCATGATAAACCTATGTTTATGAAGTGTATTTTATGTGAAAATTGATCGATAATTGTGATATTGTGTTTTGGTTAAAAATAGATAGGAATAAGCATGATCAACCATGATCATGTTAGAGCAGAGTGAGAGAGTGTACGTCTATGTAGTCATTATTTGCATGGTCACAGTTATGTTCAAGATCTCATGCACGACCAGATTATGTAAGGTCACAACCGTGCATGATAATGTCATAGTCATGCACCCACAAAGAATGAGAAAGAAAGCCAAAATCATAGAAGCTAGCACGACCAACTTGCACGACTGGCATACAACTTGTGCAAGCTCATACATGCTCGTGTATCTAGTCATGCATGCCCGTGCGTTAGGTAGAAATGAGAAATTCAACTTAGAATAAGTATAAGACACAAAAAAACCCAACACAATAGTTATAACTCAATATAATAAGACCAAATAAGTATACATAATACATTATATGCATATTATGACATGACATGTTATACAATATTTTCATAAAGGAATCCAAGGATCCAAATGCATGTTTTTTAAGTAGAAAGGTATAATGTTTTAGACATCAGTTTTAGGGGTGAATACAAAGGGACACTTATGAGTTTTGCACACTTATCAGTTAAGGAAACCAGTATCAGGGTATATAATTACACTAGCCACTATATATAGACATATGTTAGTGTGCATTTAGCTAGTAGCTTAGGATGAGATGAGTAATATATAATTCAGATTCAGTTTTTAGATTCAATAATGACATGTGTTATAGATAGTTTCTATTTACATGTCAGCATATGAAACTCATATGACTAGAGTGTCAAATCTCTATATCCATCAGTCTAATCAGTACAGTAGTTATTTTTAGTTATAAAGAGATTTTTGTTATAGTATTTTATTCAGTATGATAGATATTTTAGAATCTCATATCACAATATTATTCAAAAAGCCAGTTTTATAAATAAGTCTAAAGGCTCAGATATTACTTTCAGCATGTCATTTACACTAGCATATACAACATAACATGACTCAACATACAAATTATCAGTTGAAAACTATAAAGCAGCATACACTCAGAATGTATAATAGCCACGTAATGAAACATAAATAACAAAATATGAATTCCAGAATAATATACAAGATAATTAGTTTGTTATGTTAATAGTGATATCCTAAAAGTAGGATTGCTATAGGGTAAGAGATAGGAAATACTTACTGAGTGACCTTATTGATCACTCTCTAGTTTCTTTTCTATTATAGGTCAGTTTCGTAGGGGCTGAGAAAAGGAGATAGTCGTTGTCTAAGATCCAGCTTTAGTTTTATAACATGCTTATGATTTGCATATATATTATATTATATTAAAAGCATGTACAGTTATATACAATAGCAGTGCTTATATATAAAGTGTTAATCACACATGCATTGGACAACATTGTAATTTTCCGCATACTCACCCTAATACGTTTTTTTGTTTTTTTTTTAAATTGTTTTTTAGTTTTGGTTTGTTGTACGTAGGTATACATAAATATCTAAACATTACTAAAATGTCAAGCACAGATACCATAGCGAAAGGAAAGATCAGACATCTAAAGATGTCATGGCTTCTCTTGTAATAGAGTTATATGCAAATACCATTAATGGCATGCATAGCAAAGCAAGAGTCCGAGGGAAAACTGTATTAAATGACGTGCATATGAACAATACATATTAGTAGTTATAAAAGCTTAGTTACATAACATACTATCAATCTATAGAGCAATTGACACCATATCAAATTCTTCAAAAGCTCATCAAACTTGGTGCTCAATAGACTTACAAAGACGAGTGCCTAAACATTTAAGGCCAAATTCCCCCACCCCATGATAAAGATATGGTAGTATTTTATAAGTGCTCAGTTGATGCCTACATAACATATGAGTGACCTGGATTAGGATAGGGCAACATTTCTTTGTGCCATTCATAATAGGATCCCAATTAATATTGGGACCATTATACATTCAATGATTAAACATGTTATGCCTAATGAACATATAACATATTTGTTTTCTATTTTGATTACGAGACTATATGTTTAAGCAGGTGTGTTACACGCAATAAAGAAGTGCTAAATAAAGACTATTCTATGACTAAGTAAATCTATGATAACCCACTTATGATCTAGACTGCCCATCGAGAGGGTCTCTAGTGATAAATCATTCTTCTTTATAACACCTCACATGTCCGAGTCATCGAGCCTGAATACCATGTAAACTATACAGTCTTATTTTGAAGCTCTTAAGCTTCAAGTCTAAACATGTTGACAAGAACATATAGAGCTTTACAATAATCTAGAGGTGGTGTACCAAATGTAATGCCTAATGTATGAGAAATTGGGTATAGATACGAGCTTAGTTCCTCTATTCTACCACCTATCTTCTCAACAAGCGAAACTAGTTACATATGAGCATAAGAATAAGGATGAGGATGATGATGACAAGGCTGGTAAGGGTGATGATGATGATGGCAACCCTTCGACCATGCTCTAGTTGTAGTTATGTTTATCGTGTGTTGCTTATATGTTTCTTGTCCATTTATCTTATGTCTTAACATCCAATAATTTATAATTGTAATAGGATATTTATATGCTTTGTTCTTTTTTGTCTTTCTCATATATGATGTATTTTTTTATGATATACTAATCATATTTGTTTGATAGTATATAATCTTAGTTTCAGCTAAAGATTTACTTTCTGTTACATCAAGAGAGGAACGCAACACCTTACTACATTTCACTTAGAAATTAGAAAAGTTGTTTTAACTTTCTTCTCTTTAATATATCTCTCATTTACCATTGGGACAATGTCGATGTTAAGTTGGAGGCGAGAGAACACAAAGTTAAAACTAAGATTTTTATTATCAAAAATTTTATAGGGTCTAGTTACATCATGTAAGAATATATTTATAGGATTGAGAGTTGAGTGAATTTTTTTCTCTTAATTTTTTTTTCTAGTTGAAAGGTTTAAATTTCTTTTGTTTTAGGCTTTGGCTTGAAATGTCAATGATTAAAAATAATTGAAATGAATTTTTAGTGACAAGTAAGTCAATGTTGCCCTAATCAAAAATATAGAGAGATGGGTTATTGTGAAATAAAGACTCTTAGGTATGACGTAAGAAAGATTAAAAATTCAAACCAAAGAAATATAGTAACATGTTTTATGAGTACAAATGATTTTGATTTTGGTTTTATTTGGCTAACATATTGTCTGAAGCAAGGATAAAAGTTCTACTGTGTAGACAAACTAAGTCTTAAGACGCATAACTAGCTAAATGAACAAAATAAATGAATGATATTTGTAAGCAACACATGAATCATCTTAAGAGATGAATTCTGAGTGAGTGAATGCACTAAAGGCTAGGAGTCTATAAAGTAATGATATGACATTTTCAAAGTGGTTTTGAGTGGGGCGATGTTGGTAAATGATATGCTGAATTTATTTGTTAATATTTATGAAACAGTCATTAAGCTAGAGTTGATAAATGTGTGGTTTCGTTTGTGGTTTCTATTATATGTGTTTTATTTATTTTGTTACACGTTATGGCAAGATGTTTATGGGTAGCATCGCTGGAAACCTTCACAAGACTATAACTCATCTACTAGGGCTGCCTAAGGGTTTAAAGACTAGTTGTATATGCTAAATGTAACCATGTCAACCTATAGAAATGGTTTAGGTAGTTAACATTATTATAAAATTTCATGTCATTTTGTTTAATTTGTTTGGTGCATTTTTCCTTTTTCCAAAAATTAATTACTCTTATTGTTGAGGATTTAAGATTAATTTCAAATATATTCAGGTAAGATTTTACAATTTCACCCTTAATTTAAGCAAATTTGGTAGCACACGGTGTCTGTTGTTGTTTTGTAGGACTTTGCATGATTTTGAATTGAAATGATGCTAAATGGGTGTCTTTGAGAATCACAACCAAGATGAAAAACTGATAATCAAACATGAAAAGAGCTAAGCAAGCCTAGTGCTACGATATCATGTTGTGGCAAGAAGCATACAAGTAATCTAAGAGCTAGGCGTTGTGGCTGGAGAAAACGTGCATATGCAAAAGCTGTCTAGAAAGTAGGCACTACAAGACCAATGTGTAAGCACATAAAATAGAACTGACATCATGGTGCCATGCTATGACATGCCTAGTAGGACAACTATAAGCTTAAGGCCAAAAACTCAACACCAGCAGCATTTAATAGAGTACCGTAGTTATATATATTAATTGTAACTCTTTTTAAAAAGAAGAGAGTTGCCTTAAGATAACTTTTAAGAGATTTTTCATAAAATTTTGAGAGATTCTTGATTTTGATTTGAAGATTCAATCGAAGACAGAGTAGATTGTAATTATGAGATGATTTTTCAGAAGATTTCAATAGAAGATTCAATGATTCATCGGGTTTCATTCTTATTCTCTATTATGTTTTGCTTGAATCTAAATGTTTATTTTTCCTTAATGAGGAACTAAATCTTCTTGGCTCAGACTAGGGCTAGTTAATTCGTAGATTTATAGTATTTTTCAATTATGATTTATGTTATTTCATTGTGAGTTTGTATTCTGAACTTTATGTCTATTAAGAATCTAGCCAATTTTTCATAAGAATTTTACATATGATTGAGACCAAGATGTGATATTACATAAAAACTGTGAGAATACAAACCGTAGATTAATTGAATATAAAGATATATTTGTGATATATGCAATAGTCATAGACATAATAGGCTTGTGCTGAAAGCTAATGAATTCCATAGAAATTAATGTATTTTTATCTAATTAAACTTATAGAGAGATATCTAGATTATTAGATTATGAAATAAGATTAATATTGCTTGGAAAAGAATATTGATCAACTTAGAGAGTTTCGTTGTCACATGAATAACACGATATCTTTAATCTTATAAAAAACCTACCTTGAAGTGAATTGGTGAATCCAAAGTCTTAGCATCATCTCATATATTGTCATCTAATTACTTAGGTATAATTATTAATTGTTCATTTTCATTTTTATTTTAGTTTTAGTTTGGTTTTCAATTGAAATTCATTAGTTTAGATAAAGTTATGTGTAGTGTCATCTTAGTACTTGCTTATGCAATGTTGCAGATACGACAATCCAAAATACTTCTCTTATTACTTTGATCTGGTACAATTGTTAGGAAATTACGGTTTAAAACTTGACGAATCAAGTTTTTAGTGTCGTTGCCGGGGATTTCATCTTAGACAATATCAAGATTTATTACTATCAATTTTACTCTAGATGTTTTATTTTATTGTTATTTTAGTTTTTGTTAAAGTTTTGTTTTTATTTTACAGTGGTATTTGTTCTTATTTGCCTTATAGTTTTCACCTAGTGCATGACACACTAGTAATCTAGCAACTATGTCTTTTGATCTTGAGATAGAAAGAGCCTTACATCAATTGATGAGATAAAACATAGTAATAGCAGACAATCACAAGTAGCACCTCTATTTAATTACAAAAACTACTTTTGAAGAAGGGAGCAATTATAATAGGTCAACCTTGTTTTATGGAGAAATTTTAGTTAATAAAACATTCGCATAAAATTTATTGTTTAATCCATTGACTATAAGCTTTGAAAAATTATAGATAAGGGTGATTTTGTTCCCATAAATCTAAAAACGAATTTGCCCAAAAACGAAAATAAATTTGATGAAAATGTTGAGCTTAAATTTTAGGGCATTAAATATGTTGTTTTGTGTTTTAAATGGAATGGAATTTAACTGTGTATCCTCTTATGAAATAGCAAATGAAGCTTGGATTATCCTTCGAATGATATATGAGGAAACTAACCAAATAAGGGAGTCTAAAGTGGAGTTACTTTTTGTGATTATGAGCTATTCGAAATGAAGAAAAAGGAGAATATCGTGTAATATGTACAAGTACTTTTTTAAATTTGGTGAACAAATTGAGAGAATTGGGAAAGAAATGTAGAACCTTTGAACTATTCAAAAAGATGCTAAGGTCATTACCAGAAGCTTGGAACATGAAGGTGACAATAAACGAGGAATAAAAAAACTTAACCACTTTAGGCATGGATGAGTTAATTGAAAGTCCCTTGACTTATGAAATGAACTGGATGCTTGAGAAAGAGGATAAGAAGAAGAAAAATATCACACTCAAGTTTGAGAAAAGTTTAAGTGAAGATAATGTACACTGAATTGAAAAAGATAGCTCAATGGATGAAGAAGACCTAAGGTTGCTCTCTAAGAAGTTTAGCAAGTTCTTATCAAAGGGAAAAAAGAAGAAAAAGAAAAGGTAGTAACTTTTTATAAGTGGGGAAGGAAGGACATAATTAACAAAAATGTCCTCTAGTGAAAAAGAAGAAATCTAAGAAGAAAACACTTGTAGCTTAGAGTAAGGAGGACTTGAACAATGATGACGAAGAATGAGTCTTCTTATGTTTCTACGCTAAAAACAAGAGATAAAGATTTGGTGTTAAAAATTCAATTTGTGCTTAAGTGAAAACTTGTTAACATTCCTTTTTGATTTATAACCAAAAAAAGAAGACATATTAGGAATGTTAAAATGAAACTTTTTGATTATTTTGGATTTGTTTGAAATAAATTTCTGTGTTATGTTACAAACTTTTATTTCATGTTATTGTACTCAAATGCATTTTAACATAAGTTTTTTCATCAAATCAAAAAGGGGGAGATTATTAGAACCCTGTGTGTTTTGATATGATGTAAAACTTAAGTTAAAATATATAACCAAGTCTTTGCATGATTTGATCCATGACAAAGAGAACAAGGATTTTAGTTTTACAGATTTTACCATGTGCATGACCTTGTGTGATCAAGCTACACGACCATGTGTTTCTTATAAAGGGAACATATGCAGTGGCCTTCACCACAGGCCTACTATGCACAATAATTTGAAACATATACATATATTTATAGTATTGTACTGAAAATATGTTTGTGACGGGAATCCCTATAGTAAAAGAAAACCTGCTGCTACTTACATTTTCATAATCATAACTTCTTTTAAATATACGGAAGCTGGAATAATACTTTTATTATTAATAATCATAAGAAGAAGTCAAACAATGCTTTTAAACTTCCCAGGCTATTCATGTATAAATATAGGCCAAAGGACATTTTCCCACCCATAGTTTGAGGCTGGGACAAATTCCCACCCGCTTAAGTTTAAAAGCCCGAAGTCCCACTCATCACCAATTTTTTTATTTTTTTTAATTAAAATTACTAAATTACCCTTTTAAAAATTAAAAATTTATAATAAAAATATAAAATAATTTTTAAATAATATAAAATATTAAAAAAATTAAAAAAAATTTTAAAAAAATTTAGAAATTCAAAAAACCCAGCAGCCACCGTCCAAATAGAACCAGGTCGAAGGGTTCCAGCCTGGCCAGTTTCTTGAGGGTGGATTGCGGCCCCTCCGCTTTCGCCGTACGGTCAGGGCGGCGACGTGAAATAAAAGGCGAAAGCGACCTTTCTTGGCGTTTTTTACCTCGGAGACGAGAAGTTGAGCCTTAAACTTCCCGTCGAAGCGCTCCCATGCCTCTCGATGTTGGGAGCTACCGAGCAGGCCATGGTTCCAAAATGGGTGAGGTGATGGCCCATTTTCTACGCTGTGGCCCGTGTTTAAAAATTTTGAATTTCTAAATTTTTAAAAAAATAATTTAATTTTTTTAATATTTTATATTATTTTAAAATTATTTTATATTTTTATTATAAATTTTTAATTTTTAAAAGGGTAATTTAGTAATTTTAATGAAAAAATAATAAAAAAATTAGTGATGGGTGGGACTTCGGGCTTTTAAACTCAAGCAGGTGGGAATTTGTCCCAACCTCAAACTATGGGTGGGAAAATGTCCTTTGGCCCATAAATATATCATCCATACAGTGTATACTATAGTATAATACACAAACATAAATACATGAGAACTACATGTAAAAGCATGCGAGCCAAACATGTTGCTAGCCACCAAGCCATGTCCCTAAAATCTGACAGTTGCATCGCTACTGCTCAATCCCTAACTCACTGACCTGCAATCGGTGAGTGACAAAATCACTCAGTAAGCATTTCTTATCTCTAACACTAACAAGTCACGAGTACAAGTTGCTCTTAAGTCTTATGCGTTATGTTCTTTGTTTTCATATCTCTTATTTCGTGTTTCTTTACTTTCTTAACTCATTATGTTTTCGTGAATGTTCTTGTCTTTCTCTGTCTCATTTCTCATGAATGTTGTATATGACATGTTATGCATGCTCTGATGTCATAAAAATGTTTATTAGTCATAAAACTTGCCCTTAGACTTGATTTTTTGAAAACTCTTTCTTTTTAAAAAACTCTTTCTGATATAAAAACTCTAATCCGAAGATCCTCACATATATATATAATATAAACTGAAATCTATATCAGAAAGTACTGTATCTGAAAATACCTTTGTTATGCTGGTCAGACTAATGAATCCAGAGATTTAGCACCTTGGCCGTGTGAGCTCAAACCTATGATAAAACTACTCGTCCATAATCATGTCCTCTCTAATGGACGATGGTTTCCCTCTCTAGTGGGCGTACGAACTCATAGGTGCCCCTTCGTATCCATCCCTAACTGATGCTTGGAACATTGTATATCTATACTTTTAAAATAAACTTTTGGATCTTTGAATCCGTTTCTAAAAACATCTCATATGGCATGTCGTGCTAAATGTTTTAATAAGCATGCATGATATGTTGTTATATGTTGTTATTCTTAAGTGTTTCTTGCTTAGGAATGGCTTAAAGTTGCTTAAGTATGTTTATCTTAGTTTTAATTATGCTTTGGAACTGTTTCTCTCATTTTTTTAAGGTGAACGAGCGTGTTATGCTTGACACACGGACATGTGTGAAAGCACACGGAGCCGTGCTCAAGTCATACCCTCAGTCGTGCTTAAGTTGTGCCCTCAATCGTGCTAGCTTCTAGAAATATTCATCAAACTCTGGCTTGTCATACGGGTGTGCATTTGAGGCACAAGGTCGTGTATCACACTACACAGGCGTGTAACTGCCTCAACACTATCTCGTGTCTTACCTACACAAGGCGTATGAAATTGGGATCATACATACGGGTGTGTGCATTGACTACATAGGCATGTGTCTGGATTTTCAAATGCACACGAATGCCATGCAAGACCGTGTTCATGCAGAAATGAGGTCACATGGGCATGTGCCCTCAGGTACACGGTCATGTGCCCTTGGGTACATGGTTGTATGCCCTCTGGTACACGATCGTGTGCTCAACCTAGATTCTGTAGAAAATATCTAAAGCTTAGAAATCTCACTCAAACTCACCCAAACTCAACCAATCAAGCATACATATTTTAACTATATCATCTCATAAGCATGCTCATTCCACTTATTCATCATTAAGCAAGTAAAAATCTAATCTTTTCTCACAAATACATACCCAAACACAATAATCTCAAACATTTCTCAACATAAACCATGAATCATCATCCAAAGCATCATTTTTTAACGTCAAAAGCGCATTCAAATACATTTCCAACATGCATAAAACATATAGGAAGAACTCAAATAGCAAATCATGCAAAACCCCCAATGAAAAAGGTAAGGAAATACTTACCTCTCACTATTATATTCAGATCTCTCTCTCTCGAAGCTCCTAGATCTCTAGCTGGAATAAAGGTTGCTAGTTGGAAGATTTCTTGCCTAGGGTTCGCTCGAAACAGATAAGAGAAAAGTTAAAAGAAAATAAACTAAGCGAAAAATGTGGGAAAATAAAACATTTATAGCTCTCTCACTTGATACATGAGCATGTGTCCGAGACACACAGGCATACGCCCCGTGAAAAACTCAAATCTTTCTTTCCTCGTGTCATACATAGAATATTCTTTCCAAAATATCCATTTATAAGTCACGAAATACCTCTAAAAGACTCTTCTACCTTTGAACCCTCTCAATTCTATATCTTATCAAGAAATCTCTCTTTTATCATCGGTTTTAAAGCCTAAAAGATAATTCTATCCCTGGGCTATTACAACATACGATTTGGTTAAGTAACGCAAAATATTTATGCGTGATGAAGCAAAGACACATGACCATGTGCTTTTTGAGCATACAATTGTGTGTCACATTTTGAAGATATTCTGCCAGGGCCTTTCGTGTATTTTTAGCCATGTAAAAGCTTTAAGTCAAAATTTGGACACATGCCATGTAATAGCAACATATGCCTATGCAAGTTTGAAATATTTAATCATATCGGGATTGTGTGGGTATCATGGAGAAGATCATGTAGGCTTCTATATTTAAAGATACCCACATGATCGTATGTGTGGATTACACACTAGTATGATAGGAGAATTTGACCATAGAACTATGTATATTGAAGAGAGCACGATCGTGTAAATGAAGACATGGTCGTGCAACTACTTAAAAATTTTCAATAGCTCTCAAATCAATTTCAATGCCTACCTCTTGCAACACACTATATATTGAAGGTTAAAGAATTAGAGAAATTTAGGCCAAACTTGCTTATTCTTCATTCTCTAACTTTTCTCCATAATTTCTCTCACTATAACCAAACTTGTAAATCATTTGAAAGAAACCTTAAGTGAACCTATTGTTATTTCAGCCTTGTGAGACATTTCTTATGTAATTTTCACAAACCTTTGAGCGCAATCCCATGAAACTAGTATAGACACAGAATCTTTGTGTAAAATTACGTTAAGAGCACAATCCATTATTTAGAAACTAGTGTGAGATTGATGAAATTCCTTGAACAAAAACTATTATATCTTTGAGATTAAAGATAGTGGAAAAAGACTTCAAACAAAATTGATTGGAGGAGTGAATGTAGGAGGTTTGTGAAGGAGCTTCGAACCACTATAAAAATCAGTTAAGCATATCTACCACTTTCTTTCTTTATTTTATGTTTTATTTATTTATATTGTTTGTTTGCTTGATTGATTGTGATTGATTAATTTGATATACAATTTGTTGATTGTTGTGAGTTGGGTGAATAGTTTTAGTTTGCAAAAAAAAATTTGAAAACCCTATTCACTCCCTTTAGGTTATTTGCCATTTAGCTTTTGGAGTTAACAATTCCCTTGGGCAAGTCCTAAACCTCTCCAAGAATCATAATGTTTACTTGATATTTTATCGTCATTTTTAACAGAAGCGACCAAATTTAGTTACCACCATGATTAAACAACCAAATGCTCATTTTTGGCCACTTGAGATATTTTCTAACGACTACTATTGTCAGTTGCAACAATCAACAACCCTTTTTTAATTTTTTTTAGGGGGAAAAATGTTAAAAATTTAAATTGAAGGGTTTGTAATAATCAAATCTGGAGGTAAATTGCAAAAAATTAAAGCTTTAAGAGTAGGAAAGAGTGTTTAAATTTTGAAGAGTTAGTTTGTACTTTTAACTAGTGGTATTTTATTCTTTTTATGTTTTATTTTTTAAAATTTAACTACTTATTCCCACCCATAGTTTTAGACTGAACCAAATTCCGCCCTCTAGGTTAAAAAACCCAAAATCCCACCCTTGGATCAAATTTTAAACATTTTTTATAATTTTTAAATAAAAAAACTAAAATACCCTTTTAAGAAATAAAAATTTATAATAAAATTATAAAGTAATTTTTAAATATAAAAATTTTCAAAAAATATTTAAAAAATTAATTTTTTTTAAATTTAAAAGTATATTAAAAAATTTTAAAATTTTAAAAAATTAAAACAACCACCGCCATCGTTGATGAAACCATATGGCTGTTTTTGACTACCTGATTTCAGGGAAGACTAGATCTGGTCTTTCCGTTTAGTAGAGACGACTTGATCACCAAAAATAATCGCAATAAACAAACGGTGCGACCAAAGTCAGCTCTTTCTGATCGTTTCAGACAGTTTTTTCTAATAGAGGTGACCACATCAGGCCGCTTTCGCCACTAGCCACCTCCATCGAACAGGGAGACAAATTTAGCCTCCCATGAAACCAAGTGGATGGAAACGACCACTTGGTTCTGTTGTCAATGACCACCACTACCGGTATCGACGATGATAGCTGTTATAATTTTTAAAAATTTTTTAATATATTTTTAATTTTTTTAATATTTTATATATATGTAAGTTTTGTTTTATTATTTTATAAAATTTTAATCTTAAAATGATAAAAATATCTCTGAATTGTTACTGTTTATCATTAGATTTAATACTAAATTTGATCTAAGAGTAAGATTTGGGTTCTGTCTCAAACTATGGGTGGGAATAAGTTCTTTGGTTTGATAAACTTTGATGAAAAATAGCGTCTCTACCTATTATGTGTTATATTCATGAAAAATATAAATAATTAGAATAAAAAAAAATATAGGTTCGTCATAATTTAATCTGAACTAAATTATAAATTTAGTTCAATTTGATTAGATACGAAATATAAAATAATTTATTTTATTTAAGATTTTCTTAAATGTTTTTTTTTTTTTTTTTTTTTTTTTGAATTTTCAGAATCATACGAAGCCAAATCCTATACACCCGTATTTGAGACCGTGTTTTGACATTGTTGTGGGCATTCATGGACTGCCTTAGGAGACGTAGACATCACCCAAGACAAAATTGAATTTTGTCAGCCAGGCAAGTTTGTAGATTCTGGAAAACAAGGGTTGCCAATTTCCTTTTCGCAGGATACTAGGATTGAGTGGTGCATATAGTATAATTTTCAAATTAACGGCGACCACCAATGACGTCTGGCTGTGGTTTGCTAGGGTTTTCATTTGACTTAAGAAAAGGGGCGGAAAGAAAATGACGGCAATTAGAAGCAAAACAAGCTTGATCTTGAAAGAAATGCTTCACCTTCGACCATTATCCTCCTCTGTTTTCATGTCAACTATCCGTTTCACTTTACCTGGCTTAGACCGCTCAATTCTCCAAACTTCACTCCGTTTTGGCGTTGTTCGCTGCGCCGCTTCTGAATCGGCCTCCGACAAGAAAGTATCGGCCCGGCTTTCTCAAGTTCAGCAACTATTGCAAGAAGCCGAGGAGAGAGCTAGCGTCTCTTGCAATGACCCCATCCCTAAAATCACGCTAGGTAAATGAAATTTAATTATCATTTTTGTGTAACAGAGACAAGTCATAATAAAATTAAATCCAATCAGCATTTGCTGACAGATCATGTGACTGTTAGTTTTGCACGAAGCGGTGGGCCTGGAGGTCAAAATGTGAACAAAGGTATGCTGCTATCTACTTTCTTTTGTGTATTAATTTTTGACAAATTCGGCTTCTGAATATCATAATAATTATGTTACTGTAATTGATTTTGCAGTTAACACGAAGGTGGACATGCGTTTCAATGTTAAAAATGCGTATTGGCTGAGTGACAGGGTCAGACAGAGGATTATGCAAATGGTTTGTTTTTATCATTTCTTATTGTATGTTTGAAAGTTGTTGCATGGATATAAAAGTTAATCAAGATAAGAGCAGGGGATAAGAGTTCCATTAAATTGGTTTATAGGTTTTGAGCTCGAGTTTTGTATCAGTCAGTTTTGAGAGATCTTTAACTTTTGAATAATAGGGGAAAAAAGGGAAGTGAGAGCAGGGCCTTCTTTATGTCGTCTAAGATTTGTTGGGGCTGTTTAGATTGAAAGTGAGAGCAGGCATTCTCTATATTATTACTAAAAGCTTGAGTAGATAGTATTAGAATGCATAATTCCCTGTTCAGTGAATAGCTTTTTAAAAAAAGTTATTGCTTTAGAAATTACGCTCTTGTAAAAGTATGGATTCTAGACATGGGAGATATGGATTTTATAAGCTATGAACTGAATGATGGGTTTCCCCTTCCCTAGCCATATATAGGAGAAAGATTATAACTGATTATGGATAATAGGTGAATACTCTTAAAATGTGTGACTTTTGTATTATCAAGTTAGCTTTTGTTCACTTTTCTGTTGAAATTCATGAAATTGTATTCAGTTAGATTGAAGTAAATGTTAAGAATATTTTGATTGAATAAATTTTTTAGTCATCATGTGATAAAAATATATCATGAAGGGCACTTGCAAACTGCTGTGCATAGTGTCACGCAGACATTGTCACACCTATCTGTAATTTCTCAAGAGGTGCAGTAACCCTGAGAATCCTCTCTCAGTCATGTTCTTATTCCAGAGTGTATGTGTACATGTGTATATGGGTGAATGGCTGTCTACCCAATGGATGGCCTCATTTTAAATTTTTATTTAACTCTCATGTTTGTGACTACTTGTCTAAAATTGGTCATGCTGCCCATTTGCTTGTCTTTAATCAGGTTCCCTAATGATTGTTTTTTATTTGAACAGGAGAAAAATCGAATAAACAAGGATGGTGAAATTGTGATTTCTTCAACAAAGACTAGAACACAGAAGTTAGCTTCTCTTCATCTTCTTTCTGCAGTCTCTGTTTAGCTTATATGTTGGAAAAGCAAATAATTTGATTATGCCCCTCTTCTGCAGGGGTAACATTGAAGATGCTCTGGGGAAACTGCAGGTATTTATTACTGTAGTTGCTTGTGGGTTCACTTTGTTTCTGCAATGATAAGTTACTGCCATTTTTTTGATAAACTGAACAAGAGCTCTAAATATTATAAGCTGCCTTTGGGTTTTGATTTAATGCTGATGATATAGACATGATTTTATCTGCATGTTGTCTGACAGATTTACATACCATAATTGATATTCATTACATTAATCTTGAAATAGATGTATCACCACATTGTGAGATGCTTATAATTTCTTTGTAACTGTGACCTTTATCTCTTATGAATTCACGAAACAGGCAATCATTGATGCGGCCTCTTATGTCCCGCCACCTCCGTCTGAAGAGCAGAAGAAGAAAATTGCTAAGTTGTATGGACTCAAACAACCCATGCTTTATAATATGATTTTGCTTTCAATCTTGCCCCTGCTGATCTTCATTTGCATTATTTTGATTTTATATAGTTTAGGGGTGATATTTGAATTTTCTGTTTGCAACTTCTACTGTCACTCTTCACAAAAATAGTAAACTCAATACCAAATTAGTTTCAAGTCTTTTGGCTATTGTTTTTAATCAAATTATCACTTAAATGAAATAATCTTAACCTATAATTACTATAATCTATAAAAGGACATAGTAGTAAATTATAAACATAGAAATTTGTTTTAGATAACATAAATTATGAGACGAACTCCATTGTATGTCTTCCTAAAACTATTGAGTATTAGGTGTAACTAAATCATATAAACTGTTAGTTAAACAAACCCTCTTTTAGTGTAATTAGATTTTGAAGGGCTCTGGATTGACCTATTGATTTTTATGTGTTAAAGGGCTGCAATCGGGGAGCAGAAACGCCTTAAAAGTAAAAAGGCCCTCTCAGATAAGAAGGCATTTAGGAGAAGTCGGGACACTTGGGACTAATTTCGTTTACATTAAGGTTTCAGTTTTTTGAATTGTTATATTTGTAGTGCCCTACAATTTTGAAGGCCTTCTGAGAGTAGAGACTACAGGATAGAAAGTCAGCAGTGAGTGCATTTGGCCATGTTTCTAGTCAAAATTATTAGATATCTTGATGTAAAGTGGTAACATTATACTTTCATTAAGCATGGAACTCGGTGTAATGTGTTGGATTGGACCAATTTCTTGGACTGCATTGATTTACTAATAATTGTATAAAATTTTACATGTTTTGGATTGGACAAATTGGACCAAAACAACTACGTTCAAATTTTGTAGTTATATAATAATTCATCTAAATATACGTATTAATATTAAACTTTAAATTATACCAAACTCTACATATGGATTTATTTTACTTGCATCTTTAAACGGTGAATTGGTATTAAACTCATCGACTTCGTTTGAAAAGTTTTAAAAACGTTTGAAGTATTGATGTTATATTAGGTTTCCACTAAATTCTGAAGTTAAATTTCATATTACCCTTCTATATGAGTTTATTGACTTGTAATTTGTTTTTTATTTTCATTTTCTGTTCCCCAACTTTCTTGGTCAAGTGAGTTTGATTTCTCCGCCTCCCAATTGAGTAAGATCAACTCGAACAACAAATACAAATTTCATTTGTTTCAAAGTGACTGGAAAAAAGAAAAATCCCGGAACAGCACAAACAAATTTAAATTATTTTTACTTCCCATATGAATAATCCTCAGATAGTTTATTTTCTGGAAAAAAGAATTTTGTCAGATCCTCCATTTGAGCACTGTTACATGTGCATTAATAACTACTATACCTCACAAATTCAATCACAGTGCAGAAAAAAAAATTTCAGACTCACATCAGCATAAACAAGCTTAAAATAGAAACAGAAAGCACATACCCCACCTATTCCACTGATCTGTTTCGGATTCGCTTCACATTATAGAACAGATAAACCCCTAACTCACAATCCAAAACTAAAAAAATCCTAAAACTCAGCAACTATGTGGACCTGTCTCCCATAGCCAGGAAGTTCCCTGTTATGGTGCTGGGCTACATTCTCAAGAGGCATGCCATCGTGGTTTTGGGCTCGCGAGCAGAGCTGGTTGGCTGGCGCAGAGGAGGCAAGCAAC
Source organism: Anacardium occidentale (assembly GCA_026122585.1). Lineage (NCBI taxonomy): Eukaryota > Viridiplantae > Streptophyta > Magnoliopsida > Sapindales > Anacardiaceae > Anacardium > Anacardium occidentale. Next base: position 31,054 of record JAJEJH010000634.1, on the reverse strand, counting down.
AACAAATTAAAGTTGGTTGGTGTGGCAAGAGGTGTGTCGTGTTGGAGAAAAGAAAGAATTGGAAGAGTGAGGAAGAAGAGAAGGTGAGTTGGAACAAGCTACGGTGGAAGATCCGTGAACGTCTACGTGAGGTCTACTTGTGCATGTCGATAACCTACATGGCAATTTGATTATGTGACTAGATTTGTTCATTATTAGGTATTGCATGAGAAAGAAAGAAAATGTAATGGACGGGACTGTAATTGATTATGTGCCTAAGAGAAGGATTATGGGCACGTATGACATGTGTTAAAATTTGTAACTGGTTCTATTAGTTTTACTGTAACTGTAATTGAGTGTGCGTTTTAGAGACAATCATCTCAAGGATATTAGTTCATTAATGATGTCATACACACAAACATCAAATTGTTAGTATATACCTTAAAAATGTAATTAATAAAGGAAAGTATTATTTTGTCCATATATATAAATTGTTTCCTTTATTTGAATTTATGAAATATAAAGTGCATATATAAACTGTCCGAATGATACACACCCTTTTTCAGGAAAATCTTATCATCAAAAAGTCTTTTACGTATATGACATCAAATGGCAATGATCTCACATAATAGATATATCGAATGTTTTCATTGAATGTCATAGGAATAATATTAGTATGGGTAATTACAATAGTCAAATCATTAGGATATTAGCATGGATTGAAGATTAAGAAACTATTTTTCGGACATGACAATATACGATATATAACATGGTTTATTTATTAAAATTCAAAATGACTCATCGTATAATTATACTAGTGTACGAAGTGATTCTTAAACCTAAGATGTTATGGTGGAATCTAATACAGTGTATATGGTTCATATGGTGTATGAATATGAGATTAATCATGTCATGTGCCATAAAATGAATCGATCATATGTTGTTCACATGTGGAGACTAGCGACAATCAAGATGGGATATATCAACTCAAAATTGTTGGTGTTAAGTTTAGAATAACTAGGTTTTGATTTCCCAAATGAATGTCAATAAATATCGAAAACAAAAATTCTTGACTATAGTATATTAACAGTCATACGATGGTGAGTTTATGGTGACGTGTCTCATATATAGTAATTGATAATTCAATAAGTGACTGAGATAAGAGTTTTTTATGATACCATAGACCCTAGCTCAATTGAGATACAACGATTGAGAAATTTTACCTACATGGTACGTACAATCAAAATTTTGGTTTGACGGAATATGTCTTCTTCATGGCTTAGGGATTATCGATTGTTGTTAGATGATATCTATAGTCATTGAGGCTTTGGAGTTGTTTTGGTTTGGATTCAAGGTTAGGCTCCTAGTTAAGTTGCTGGTGAACCAACAAATGTCACATTATAAACCAAGGGCTTAAGTAAACTGAGAGAAAGAGAAAGAGAAAGAGAAAGAGAGAGAGAGCTTTTAGGAAGGTAACAGAAACAAAAATAATATTTAATATATTATTTATTAATCATTTTAATAGTTAGGGTGCTAAAAGATACTTTAAAAGGGTTTGAGTGTCTAACTGGGTGTTTAATTGATAAGTTCGATATATTAAAAGGACCTTTTAATAAACTTAGTTAGAGAAAGGGGACATGCATATTCTTTAAATTACAATTTGGCCCACCATTATATAAGGTCAAGTGATAGCCAATATTTAGTGAGACTTTTCATTTTTTCACAAAAGGTTGTAAGACAAAAATTTTCTCTCACCTTTTCTCTCAATTTCGTTTTGGCTCCATTTTTGCTTTCGATGGTATTTCTTCTTGAGGTCTTGCAAGTGGAAGGCTCATCTTTATCTTCATCAAAGATTCTAGCTTAGAGTAGGTAATTTTCTATCCATTTTATGTGCTAAAATTGTCTATTCTATACTATTACTTCTATGTGGACTAGTTTGCATGTATATGTGATATGAATGTCTATTTTCTCCACTGTTTCCACTAGTTTTTATCAATTGTATCAAAACCATATTTGATTCCTTGCTTGTTCATTTTATGGTCATTTTCATGGATTCATGTATAGGAGTACGTATAAGCGTTAAATTTTGACATGCATGTCTTATTTGGTTGCAAAAAATGATATTTGGTTGAGTTTTTGCATAATGATCCTGCTGGCTAGGTTAATAAGGGCTGTGACAGTTTGTTTCTTATTGTTTTAATATATATTGTTTGAAGATTGTACCATAAGAGGTGGTTCTAGTGCACCATGTCTTACGTGTTCAAATGGATGTTTATTTTATGCAAATGGTTGCTTATGCTTCATATTCATGTTAATAATTTTGAATAAATTGTCAAAAATCTGTTCTTGACACTTTGTGACATTCAGCCATGCTTAAATTTGTATATACATGCATATAATTGATATATGATGATATATATTATGTTTCGAAAATGTGGGCTTATATGCATGTATGGTTATTTGACATGAATATATGTTTTTATTTAGTTATGCTTTGGAAAATGCATTTGCAAGTTTTATTGTCATGCGTGTTCTTTTATTTGGGCATGTAATATTATTTCATTCAATTGGGTTGTAATCATTAATTGTATTTGATTTATTTTAATGAAATTCGAGTCTACGTGCTTTAGAATTTTAAAATGTTATTACGTTGGCAGAACGTGTGGATAGAGATTTTTATTCTATGAGGGCATAAGAGAAATTCCATTTTTAGAAAGCATAATGACATGGATTTAACCAGTGTATGATATCAAGATTTATATTATATAAGACATTTGAAACGAGGGTCAAAGCTTTTGAATCAAGTCTTATACAATTGATATAAAAAGAAAAGAGTTTCCTACTTATTGAATTTAATTGACCAAGTGTAACGAGTTTCACCACATCAAGTCAAGTAGAACTTGCCATCTTTTTTTTGACTACCTTAGACATGGTCAAGAGAAGTGTGTAGGGTTTTAAACTTATCACGGAGTTTACTGGAAGTGCTACCCAACGATTGTCTCAGGAAATAACATGTTAGTGAATATGGACTATAGGTTAGATCCTTTACAAATGACCCAAACCACCTCATCTACTTAATAGGAGGGTTCGAAGAGTTAGGTATGACGTGAAAAGTATTAGGCAACCACAGTGCCCAACCCAAGGGTTAGCATCCACTGATATGATCTATTTGAAAACATATTACCAAGTCATTACTTAATGTAATAGCCTGAGGGTAGAATTGTTTTTTTAGGATTTGAAATCAAAAGTAAAAGTGAGATTTCTTGATAGAAAATATATTTGAGAGGGTTTAAGGGTAAAATAGTCATTTAAAAACTATTTGTGACTTGTATATGGGTATTTTTAGAAAAATATTTCATGTATGGCACGAAAAGAGAAGAAATTGAGATTTCTATGAGACACGACCATGCGTCACATATTTTAGCCATATATACCTTTTATTTTATCAGTTTGCATAGTTCCCAACTTTTACCATTTTCTTTTCCTTTTTCTTCTCCATGTTCTAGTAAACCCTAGGGTAGTTAAGAAAGATCAACTAATAGCTCAACTTCAAATTAGAGATCTAAAAACCCTTAAAGAGAGAGAGCAAGCTTCCATGGCTAGAGGTAAATGTTCTTTTACCTTTTTCACTTTGTTTCATAGCTTGTTTCTTCTCTTAATGAGTTTTGATAAGGTTTCCTTGCTTGCTTGTTGTTTACTTGACTTGAGAAACATGTAGATGATGATTTAGAAATTGATTGAGTGGTTGATTCCATGATTGTGTGTATCTCTCTGTACATATATGTTTCATGTTTTATTTATGAGATATGGTGTGATTGAGAAGAGATTGAAGTCTTTCTATTAATGCTTGTTCAAGACTTGAGTCGTATTGATGTTTGATTGAAATGTTGGATGAGGAAGAGTTGGGATTTCTGGCTGTTTAGATAGGAACGTACAGAGATTAAATTGAGCACATGACCATGTACCCGAAAGCGCATGCCCATGTGGTCTCACTTGTACATGAGCACAGTCTTGCATTACACTCATGTGTGCTTGAAAAACCTAGACACACGCCTGTGTGACTAAGCACACGCTCGTGTGCTCATTCCTAATTTCACACGCCACCTTGTGCCTTGATGCACTCTCGTGTGTCTCACACCACACACTTATATGGTCAACTAAATTCTTATGCAAGGATTTCTGAAGTTAGCATGATTGAGAACACGAATGACACAAGACCCCGTATGCCACCCCACACGCCCGTTTGCTAAGTAGCACATGCTCATGCACCTTAAGAAAAGCATAGAAACAGTCTTAAAGCAATGTTAAGCCACTCCAAGTCATTTCTAACTATATAAAACTCAACAACAACAAGATGAAATAGCATATCATGCATGATTAGCACTATGGAGCATAACATGTCATATCAGAGTTTTCAAAAATGTATCCAAAGATCTAATAGTATGTTTTAAAAGTATAAATATATTATATTCTGAACATCAGTTTTAAGTGAATACGAGGAGGCATCTGTGAGTTTGTATACCCGTTAAAGAAGGAAACCAGTATCCGTTAAAGAGGACATAATCATTGACCAAGCTCATTAGAAAGAGTGCTGGTTGTGTATTAATAGATTTCAATGGGATTTACCATGTTGCCTGGATTACACTATCTACATGAAGACTTTGCCAATGCCAAATTGCATAATATTTGACAAGAGCATTCAATTTTAAAGATCCAATATCGAACCATACAAAACATGGCATGTGTTTCTTCTTTACCATGCAATTTTAGAAGATTGGAATTCAAGATTTAAAGATTTCAAAATTTTGAAAAATAGTTTTCTCAAATTTAGAGCTTCCCTCCTTGAAATCTTTACCACGTTGACTGGATTACAATATCTGCATAAAGACTTTGCCAATGCCATAGTGCATTATATTTGACAAGAGTATTCAAGTTCCAAAGGTCCATTATCCAGTATTAATAATTACAACAACCACTTCTCCTCAAACTTCATTGTTGAATAGAAGTTGTATAGAAAGTGTTAAGAGCAAAATAATGAAAATTTTGATGAATGTTTGACAAAAACCTATTACCAGTTGCTTACCTTGATCATTTGACAGAAGCCTCCAGAGATCAGATAAGCATTTATGTTATTAGCCTTCAGCTTCTTGGCCAACTCATCTATGCCAGGGGAAAGTCTAAACATTGCAAAAAAGAATACATAGCATTAACATTCATGAAAACACATCATTCATATTGTTGCCAAAAAAGAGAAAAAGAAAAGAACAAAATAAAATAAGTAGTTGTAACAAGAACCACAAAATCAAGTATCATCAAAGTAAAAATATAAGCAAATACCATGCTAATTTGGTGGAAGATAGATATTATAGAATGCTTCAATGATTTCCTAGTTCCTTCTTTTTTAAAAAGTACTTAGGATTCAATGAATGTTGAGACAGTGTTATTAAGCAAAGTTATGGTGCTAGTCATAAGATCAGCCATTACCCTCTTAAGTTGTGGGACATCGGGTTTGAATGACATAGTAAATGACCAATATATACAAAAATATAGAAGAATGGATTAAACAGAAAATTATACTTTAAAAACAATAATACCATCTCATAATACCTTATGTCAGGATAGTAATAACTATTACCTGATAAATTTATTGACAATACTCAAAACTTGTAAACATTTTATAATGTACCAACATAGTGAAAAAGCAGGGCCAATATAAATGAAGAAAGATGGTAACACTGAGTTATACTAGTTTAAGTTCTCTCAAAACATTGGCTTCACACTATATCTTGATGTAACAAAGGACCTTGCTGAAAGAGAAGTAAACCGCTGGTTGTTAAAAGAATGGTATTAGTTGAAATAGCAGGGTAATGACTATTTCTTTAATAATTAATTATGATATTGTCAATTAAGCTGACCAAGGTATTAAAATGAAACAAATTCACTGGCATCAGTTAGTCCAAACAAGAATCATAGTAGCAGCCAGCCCCATGGAAAGAACTTGATAATCAAAACAAAATATGAAAATTGCCAAAAAAGCATTCTTAGTACCTAGCAATTCATTTGTAAAAAGGAACTGAATGTTGTCAGGAATATATCCCTCTAAGAGGAAAAGGAAACAGTCCTCTGTTGCATAAAATTCCAGGTGAAATCTTTTTGAGAATTCGAATATGAAGCAACACATAATCCAGCAGACAATTTCAAATTTGAACACATAGAAGTATAAGTGAAAAAACTAGTTGTGGAGAAAAAAAAAAAAAAAAAAAGAGTTACACATCATAGTGCAGAGATGCATTATGTTGAATGAGCTGAAAAAAAATTAACTCTATGCCACAGGATGGTAATCTTCTCATGATGCAATATGTTAGGACTCACATCTATGGTTCGCTTAAGAAGGAAAAGCAAAGGCATGGAAAACAATTGGAAAGGGATAAGCATTTACAAAGCAGAAAAGTGGTATTAGCAAACGGCAGAAAGGGGAAGACACAAGTGGCAGTCACTCAAGGGCATGACTACAAGATATTGAGGAGGAACATGGCAAGCTATGAGAATACTTGATGGTTACAGAGAGAATACAGAGAAGGAAAAAAAGAAACAAGGCAAGAGAGAATTAGAGAAACAACGGGAATGAAGACTATTGCTGGCCTCTAGAATTCCAAGTAGTAGACTGAAACTGGATGGCTGTTTCATTGTAGTGTGAACTGAATTCATGTAATTACTATTCCATTGCCGTGTTATGATTGATGTTCTATTGTACTGAGATTGGATCTTTTCATGTAACATATATACATATATATGAACATATGAATTACAGTGGTTGAGATATATTGCAAGAGCAGGTTGCTGTGGGATGGTTTTAGCAGGCTGGTTGCGGTGTCTGTAGAGGTGAAATTCTGGTGCACTCACGTACCCATCACAGTATAAGGTACTAGAGCACTCAAGTAATTTGGATTCTAACTCAAGTATTCAACTGTCATGTAAAATACAAAGAGCTAGTTAACATAATCAAATTGACCATGACAACATTCACTATCCAATACCAAACCTGGGCTCCAGCCCACACACAAAAGAAAAAAAAAAAAAGGGATTAACCAGGTTAATCAGCAGTAAACAGACTTTGGGGCCTCTTCTCAAGAAAATCCTGAACTTGGTATAATGAAGGCTTGAACAAAGAAAGTCTGGCAGCTAAGGCCTCCTCAAAAGGTACAAAACCACCCATTGCCCTGCAAAATCCACAACTGAGTTTAGTGTAAACACCTAAGAATATCAGTCATCAATAATCTACAACAAACAAACCGAACAACCAACCTTGCAGTCCATTCTGCAACAGCCTTTCCTGCTCCACAAAATTCTGCAAGTTCATCAATGCCCTCATCTAGGCACACTGTGCTATCCACATCAAGGCACACCGCATCAGCCTGTCTCCACAGCTCAAGAGCCTCTATATATATAACAAAGCAACCATCAACAAAAGTAATACTAGCATAGGACATCAACCACCACAACACACTATTATTTTAATGTTAGGGACTAGAAACCTGTAACAAGTAACATGATATAGAATGTAAAGGTTCTGGGTGCACCAATCAGGTTATATAAATTCTTTGAACATTAATATACTAAATTCCACAAGAATGCTATTCTTTTTCCTTGTACTCAAAATGAAATATCAAACAATTGATGCATAGAATATATTACACAAGGAACTAATGATATAGTTGCACTTTCTAGTTTTTTTCTTAAACATTTTAAAATAAATATAGTTTGATCTTTTTTTAATTCCACAAGATAGGAAAGATATAAATAATGCGCTACTTAATTATGTATCTCAATTACTTTTCCATCTAATTTATGAGAAATAATGTTAAGTGGCATTATTTAGATTCAAGAATTAAGAATTGACACATTTTACTTTTTCTATGGGAGAATGTCAGTTCCCCATTATTCACAAATATTTGTCACAAAAATGTTTTTGAAATTCAAATCCAAAAAAAATTGTTTATTGTTTACCAACCATATTGGAAGAAATTTTCACGTTTTTTTTTCTAAGAAGTTGGCAAAAAAGGTAATTAATAACAATTTCAAACAACTTTTTACAATGCAAAAATAACCAACTAAGCAAACTATTTTAATAAAATTCATTTCAGAAAATGTTGAATTTCTTCAATAATTTTTTATTATTTTGTGAAGTGGCATTAATTGTGTTATTTTTGTTGTTTTTCTTAGAAAAAACTTAGGTTTTTACGAGAAAATTTAAGTATTGTCAAATATGTGCATTTAACATAAAAGTTTCAAGTATGTGGATAATGAATACAAGAACAGGTATAATAAGTTGGAAGTTAATATTTTAGGTCGATGGTAGCAAGTAGATGTTGAGGGGTAAATAGAATATCAAGTGGTCGTACTATTAAGTATGTGAGTTGTGGACACAAGATCAGTAGGTCATACTATATGTGGGTGGCAAATGTAATATTTGGAGTTCTAAGTATCAAGTATGTGGATTTGTCAGTGGTATCATAAAGATAAATGTGTGTTGATCCACATTTTTTTTTTTAGGAAGCTTTCTCAATCTTACTCTTATCTATTAAGAAAAAAAGACTTATAAATGCTCTACTTTCAAATGTTGGTAGTTGTAGCCATTCTCTAGAAAAAAACTTTGAAGTGTTAATATATATTTTGTATTTTTATTTAAAAAACATAGAAATTATAGCTAATTTTTGTGTTTGTTGGATGAAACAATAAGTTTTAGACAAAAAAAATTGTAGATCTACATGGAAGAACACAAAGAACATATATACACCAAAACAGATTCAACAAATAACCAAATAATAGAGTAAATTAATTGTTGAATCGAACTACCAAAAAAAAAAAACAATAAGAAAACTTAGATTTTGAAATGCTTAGAGTAAATACATACCTTATATCTAAAAACACAAAAATATTAAGATTCGTTATGCATGATTCAAGCAATGGAATAGATCTATGACACTCAAAGATAAAGATATTTTTCAAATTGTATTAAAGACTCACCTGAATAGCTTAATTTACGAAAATATTGATATATAGTTATATTGTTCGGTTAAAGGGTATTTGTAGTAGTAAGAAAAGTGAATAATGGCTAAAAGGATTTTTGTACTTGAATACAAGGGGTTTTTTATGACAAATATATTTGAGAAAGTGAAAAAGTGAAATTAGTTGAAACAAAATGTAAAATGTGTTAGTTCTCCATCCTTGCCTGTGAATGTTATTATTTAATATAATTAGGTGCAAAGCCTTCGTGTTATGGGAATATGTCTATTTAATATATTTCTCATTTTGTTAAAAAAATTTTAAATTTTAAACTTTTAGAGAAATTTTTGTTATATATATATATAAATGATAATGTTGATATAATGTTTGTTATTAAACCCTTAATATTTTGATAAAAATAAAAATATATTAAAATAGTTAATGAATCTCGTGCATAAATTATCTCATCACGAAAAAAATATATATATATTTTTACAAATTGTAGATCTCACATACGTCCATGCCATAACATCACACGCTCTCGTCCAATTCGCCTCATTTTTTTTTTATCTTTCTCTGGCGGCCTCTCTCTATTTATCAAGTCATGATCTTCTTGGTTGCAAATCCCAAGTATTCTTCTTATGATGACGATATATATTGTTAGAGTCATCAAATTGGAATTTTCTGTAAAATTTATCAAGTTTCCAAAATGGTTTGATTGTTTCACTAATTTCATTAGGATTTCTATGCCTTACATTTCATACATTGTGAGTAGAGAAGTTGCGTAGTGATATATTGTATATTATTTCGCACGGAAGCATGTTCATTTTTGCAATTATGCAAACGTGTTTAAAATTAAAAGCCCTTCCGGTGTTATTCCTGGTAGTTTGTATCTTTGCTTGAAGATGTTCCTTCCATGGAAGACTCTCTTTTGTGTTTGTTCGTTTGTATAGAAATTTGCAGCTGCTAGTTGTTGTATGTATAAAGATTGAGTTATATTTTGTGACAGTATCTTATTATGCTAATGAAAGTTACTTACGTCAATCAAATTACTTATAGAGTCATATTGTTTCTCTAAGTTCTTTGATAATAATTTCTTCCGTTATATCTAACGGCGGTAATTATAACGAAAGTGTATTTTCTTATTTGATGTTCTCCTGTTAGTCATCATAATTCTCTTTTGTGTGGTTTTTTGATTGATTGTCGTGTATTATATTCTTTTTTTTGGTAATTTGTATTATATTTTTGATATGTTCATTTCAGTTAATATACGTATTTTTACGGATATTGAAAAGTTATTATATATTTTTTTTAAAACAATATTATGTGAGTTAGGGATGCTAACCTTGTTTTTAATGAATGCTATTGAAATTTGGTTAATGTATTAGTATTTGTAATTAAAGGGCACAAATGAAGAGGGTTGTCTTTAACAAAAATAAAAACCACTGTTTTGTTTGTTTTTATTCCATGGATTCTGAGCAGAAGAGCCTCTTGCAGTCGACATTGCAGTCGGATACAGGGACAAATGCTCACAACTTCCTTAAATGCAACACATGGGGGCGAGCTTGATTCAGCGTCTATCCAAAAATTTGTCTGTCAGTGTCCTAGCTCACGCCTTCCGATTCTTTGTTGGTGATTTTCGTTTTATGGAGCAACAATGTATATATTAAGTTTTTGCATTATCTTGAGTGATATATTATTTGACATTGATATGAATTAGAAATAATAATTATGAAATTTAAATAATAATGAAACAAATGTAATAAATGGATTAATTAAATAATATTTTTGAAAATTTATATCAGAAAATTATAAAGTCTATAGTTACTGATACTTAAGTTTCTCTATTTTTGTTTTACAAATTGAATTTGATAGATACTATTTCATAATCCACATCACACCTAAACAACTAAAATTTTGTGAAATTGTTATTCTGTCCCAGTGCATAACATTTTGATCTTCTTGATTGCAAATCCCAAGGATTCTTTGTTGAAGTAAAAGTCTCTCTAGAATTTTTTAGTTTTTCAAAATAGTTTGTTTGTTTCACTAATTTCATTAGCATTTGTATGCCTTTCATTTCATGAATTGTGAGTAGAGCAATCGCTTCGAGATATATTGTTTGTATATTAGTTCACTTGTAAGTTGCATGCAACATAAGCAAACCTATGCATGTATCGTGTTTGATGAAGACTAAATGTCTTTCAAGAAGCAGTAAAGCATCTTCATTATTTTTGGCTGGTGCAAATGTGCTTAAAACTGAAAGTCCTTATGATGTTATTCCTGGTAGCTTGTGTCTTTGCTTAAAGATGTTCCTTCTATTAAAGACTTTCTTTGTATTTGTTTGTTCGTATTGAAATTTACAGTTGTAAGTTATTACATAGATAAAGATCGAGTTATATTTCGTGACAACGTCTTATTATAGTAATTAAGGTTATTTACATCAATCAAATTGCTTGTAGTCATATTGTTTTCCTGAATTCTTTGATAATGATTTCTTTCATTATATTTAACGATAGTTGTAACAAAGTTGTATTTTTTTTTTTTTTTTTTGGTTCTCTTGAAAGTCATCATAATTTCTTTCTAGTTGTTTTTTTTTTTTAGGTTAATTATAGTGTATTATATTCTTGATATGCTTATTTTAGTTTATATAAGTATTTTGGCGGATATTGAGGACTTACCATGTCTTTTTTTACAAGCCAATATTTTGTAATTAGGGATGAAATATGGTGTTATTGATTGAATATGGCCTTTACTATTTATGAAAATTGGTGTAATTTACATATACTTTTTTAATGTTTAATAGTGGATGTCATCTTTGTTTTCAATGAATGCTATTGATATTTGGTTAATGTATCTTTACTTGTAATTAATAGGCACAATATGGAAAGGGTTGTCTTTTAATTAAAATAAAAACCACCGCTTTGTTTATTTTTCTTCCATGGATATTGAGCAGAACAACCTCTTGTAATCGACATTGTAGCCAGATATGGGGACGGACGGATGCTGACACCTTCCTCGAATGCAACACACGAGGCGAGTATGATTTTGATACCTGTCCACAACTTTCTTTGTCTGTGTCCTGTCCTGGCCCACTCCTTCCAATTCTCTATCGATGATTTTTGTTTTATGGAATTTTTTTTAAATTTTTTCGGTCTTTCAAAATGGTTTAATTGTTTCCACTAATTTCATTAGGATTTGTATGTCTCTCATTTCATAAAACGTGAGTAGAAAAATGCATAGTGATGATTTGTTTGAACATTATTTCGCTTGGAAGTTGCACGTAACATAGGTTACCTTGTGTATATATCGTGTTTGATAGAGACTAAACGTGTTACAAGAAGCAATAAAGCATCTTCATTTTTTGCTTGTGCAAATGTGTTTAAAACTGAAAGTCCTTATGGTGTTATTTCTGGTAGTTTGTATCTTTGCTTGAAGATGTTCCTTCTATGAAGGACTTTCTTTGTGATTGCTTGTTTGTACATAAATTAGAGCTGCAAGTTGTTCTATAGATGAAGATTGAACCATGTTTTTTTTGTTACAATACATGTTAGACAACTTTGGAAAGAATAGAGAATTGCACTAATTAAAAATAAACATATTTTTGATGAAGTAAATATGAGGTTACTTCAGTATATAACATTCTTGATCCAAGTACTATTTTGTTATATCTAACAAAGATAGACTACTTGAATTTGTAAAGTTATATCCTTATGATTTTCTTGAATATAAAATATGGTTGTTTGATGATCAATTTGAAAAATTATCATGAGAGAGAATGTTAGAACCAATACCAATTTCAATCTCGTCAAAGGGATTCTCGACCTTGCTAAAAAAATATCATTATTTGTGGTACAGACTTTATTATTTTATTAAATGTAAGTAAGATATAAGTTGATTGATGAACAATGAAACAACCACATACCCGCCTTAGCAAAAATCTTGGTTCCGTTGCCAGCCGTGAGACGCCAATTATATGTAAGAGAGTTGAACTAAATAAGAATTTGGGTTCTACACTCTCATAAACATGATAATTAGCTGCGTTCTTGGTCTAGATGTACAAAACAAGAAAGATAAGTAGTGAAGAAGAGAACAAAAACTTTGCATGAATGTCTTCAGAAAATTAACACCAGAACTACATGCATATCCACCTATGCACATTGAAATCCAGCTTCAACATTGACAACTCTACCTCACCACCACATGCAACAACTTCACAGCAAACTTGTCCTTGGATTCTTTAACCCCACAAGTGGATTATGCCTGAAAATAAGAGGCTCATGAAGACAGACAACGACACATAGTTTCGAAGTCTCAACCCACCATGACTGTAGTCTGTGTTGCTGCCTGCTCCAGTAGGGCCTAATCCTGAACCTGAGCCAACTCCCCCTATTATCCCATTTGAAGGTGTTGTTGTGTATGGAGTGGTGGTGGTGGTTGGATTTGCAGTTGTTGGGGTGTTTGTCGTTGTGATGGTGCCTGCAGCACTGAAATGAACCAAGCAAATGCAGTAACTATGTTGACTACAAAAAATACATATATTTTCCGGTCGTCAAAAGATTCAAAGACATACAAGTCATAGTACAAGCTTGCACATATCTTTCAAGATCAGAAAGTTCCATACTTGGTTTGGTGTAAAGAGTTACTCGAACAAAGATTTATAGCATATATATCTTTCTAGTATAACATGCATAATCCAATTAATATCAAAAGCATGTGAGTACTCTATTTTGGAATTGATGGCAGAAAGTGGAAAAGGAAAAGGAAAGCAAATGACAAAACAATAAATGTTTCAATAACATTCTGCTGCCATTTTAAAAATTAAAGAAAAATCAAGAATAAAACCAAATCAGAGTTCAATGACAACAATAAAAAGTTCAACATGACTGTTATGTACACTCCAAAACATTGAAAGATAAACTCATGTACAGTATCATCAATCAATAGTAGACTTTGCATACTTGTATCAAATGCTAGCTTCTTTCATTTGGCTTTTACAAAACTATAAAAAGATAAATGATTGCAAACTAATTGATTTTGCACCGCTTACACCCATTATGTACATACACTATTGTCACAATATGATGCTTTAGCCCAGGTGAGTAGCTCAAAGGTGCCCACATACCATATCTACGGTTAAATTTACCCGCTCAATACAACTATTAAATTTACACAACAGTATTGTAATATTGCCCACACTGGTACCTTCAACCCAGTAAAGTTAACATTTGTGTCCAAGACAACCTTTCCTAGTTTGCACCATGTTTAAAGTCCCACAGTAAATGTAAGCTTGTATTTTAAATTTCTAATTTTTCTATTTCATTGATATGGATTTTCAACAATATTAATAAAGTGCCTATATCAAACTTGTAAGTAGAAAAAAAAAATGGTTTCATTCCGAAGACCACTCCTTGAATTTTTTTTTTTTTTTTTGACAAAAGGTTGCAATGAAAGTGAGTGCTCTCACAAATTCGGTAATGTTAACATGACCGGAACCGGTACAGGTTAATGTCCACACACACCCATCCTTCAGTGTAAGCTCATGTTGAAAATCAAATAGGATATGTAGGCTTGTCATATGATAGCTATAATTTTCCCGTTTAATTGATTTGATTACCAAAAATTTGAAAAAAAGAAGGTTTAAACCAAGCAAAAGGACTTGTTCCCACCCATAGTTTGAGGCGGGGACAAAATCCCACCTCTAAACCAAAATTCAAACATTTTTTTTTATAATTTTTTAAATAAAATTACTAAAATACCTTTTAAAAAATAAAAATTTACAATAATAAAATTATTTATAATTTTTAAATATAAAAATTTTCAAAAAATTTTTAAAATTTAAATATGTTCCAAAACACGAGTCAGCCATCAAACAGGCTTAGAATCAAAACAGTCATCCGATTCCATTAGCAGCAGCTACCGTCGTCAACATCAACGGCAGTAACTGTTTTTTTTTTTTATTTTAAAATTTTTTAAATATATTTTAAAATTTTTTAAAATTTTTTTTATATTTTATAACTATATAAATTTTATTTTTTATTTTATAAAATTTTAATCTTAAAATGATAAACTGTTTATAATTAAATTTAACTTATAAATAAAATTTTGAGTTTTTAAAATTTAAATAGTAAGATTTTGTTTTTGTCTAAAGCTAGAGGCGAGAATAAGTCCTTTGGCCTTTAAACTATCATCCTTGTGTTTTATCGATAAAAAGTAATGACACTATAGACTCGGTGCTCCCATAAATTTGGTAATGCATCAGTGGGCTAGATATGCACATGCCTCGAGACTCAGTGACCAGACATACCAAATTTCCAAAAGCTGGGCTCGAATCTCAACACGAGCGCAATCTCAAGGCTCAAAGATGGCTGCCAAGTCGCTGCCTAAAGTAAGAGCCCCACCATTGAAATGGCAGCAACATGTTTTTGCTGTTTCAGTGTTGACACGCAGCAGCCCACTCTGATAAAGTTAAAACCGCTCAGTCGCCCACCCCCACCGGTTTGGCTTGCAGATCACATCGAAGAATGGGACAAGGGCATTGATGGTGCTATCACAACGTGGACGGTCACCATTGTGACGCAGTTTAGCAGTAAGATCAGAAAAGCGATATATCCAATAACTTTTCACTGTTCAACTCTTGGCGCTACGCTTTTGTTTTTTTGTTCTTTTTTACTTTCCTCAAATAAAAGCAGTGATTAAAATATTAAAAATATTTTAATATTAAAAATATAAAATAATGAATATCAGCCTAACCCACGGAGATGGGGACAAAAGAGTCTCCCTGGCCCTCTTGCTGGCTTACTAATTGACGGACCTTAGCCTGACCCAACCTTAAATCCGATTTTGATATAAATTTTTCCCTTCTAAATTTTAAAACCTCGACATTTACTCTTTAATCAGAATTAAACATTAAATTTAATAACAAATACTTAAATTTTGATAATGTAAAATACGTTTTGATTATTTTAATAAAAATTTATAAAATAATCAAATAAATTGTATTTATAATATTAAAATTATAAAATATTAAAAAATTTAAAAAATATAAAAATATATTAAAAATATAAAAAATTTTAAATATTAAAAAAATTAAAAATAACCACCATCGTCAATGCTAATAACGATAACCACTGATAATAAAATTAAACAATTAAAAACGACCACTTGATTTCAAATGTAACTAGATTTGGCTCTCCCGTTGACGAAAATGATTAGATTGATCACCTCTTATTTTGGAAGAGATGACCGAATCTATTAACCTTTACCAACAAAAGCAATAAAAAAAGATTAATCTTGATTCTACTAACTGTTTCTGACCATCATCACTGACGAAGGCAATCAAATGGGATGATTATATCTAATTGCCCCTAGAACCAAAATGACATTTTCTAATTATCTATTTCAGTTATGGACTTCCGATAACAGTAGCTATCTTTTATTTTTTTAAAATTTTAGAATACTTTTTAAATATTTATAAACTTTTTAAAAATTTTAAAAAATTTTTATATTTAAATATTATTTTATAATTTTATTATAAATTTTTATTTTTTATAAAAAAGTTTTAATTATTTTACTAAATATTAAAAAAAATTAGATAAAAATAATTAAAATAAATTTTTAAATTTTTAAAAATTGAGGACTGAGAATTTGTCTTCAGTCGAAACCTTGAGTGTGAAGAAGTCCTTTGGCCTTTAACTAACAGTAAAAGGATTTCCCACCCATGCTACTACCAGCTATCAAATGGTCAAATGAGTCAGTAAAGAGCATCATTGTCCATTAACAGTGTGCCCAAGCAGAATAACGGCCAGATAGCGTGGGTAACCCAAGATGACTAGTCACCCTTAAGCTCCAAGCCGATGAGGGTCACCATTCATTTAAATTTAAAATATAGGTCAAGTAAGACAGGAGACGTTAAGACAAGAGAGGTTCAATCGTGGCTTTCTCTAGCCTCTAAGAGGAAAGAAATGAGAGGAAAAAAAAAAAAAAAGGAAAAGCAACAAACAGTATACCGGAGATTTAATTTTTATACTACTGTATAAAAGCTGGTAAAAATCTATTTTTCTAGCCTGTCTTTCTTTCTCCAGTAGACTTATCCAGGATTAAATTGGATGCATAAATTGGTGATGAGCAAATGCATTAACAATGACAAAGAGAGCTCGATTGGAAAATGAGGCAAATGCAGAACAATGCGAAAGGAGTTTAATTAGAAGCAAAGTTTAATGCGAGTGTTAGATTTGGCAACAAATTGTATGTTTATTCTCAGATAGAAGGTTTTTTTTTTTTTTCTCTCCCGTAAAGCAATCCTTTTCTCTGATGGAATCAATCACAAATTCCACTAGAAGAAATGGGCAAGTGTAAAAAAGTAAAGGTCTTTTAGACCAAGGAATTTTAAATAAGATATCACCATAATGGAATGCTAATTGCCAAAGCTTTAATTACTTTATTCTTCTGATCACTATGTTAATTCTTTAAGCTAGTTTATGCCATTTCAACCCATTTAGCACCTACAGAATTCAATCCTAGTGAATCTGAAATCTAGTGGGTTATGTGGAAGTCTACAGAGACATGAAGTTGAACTTAAACTTAAATAACAAGTATTAACATGAAAAAGTTGTTAATAAATTAATGTTACTGCTAATATTGGTCCAGTAATTAACTTCGCACTCCGACGAAAAATCAGACGCCCCAAAAATTTTCTTCTTATGGCAAGCTGTCAACAAATATTTAGGGGTACCACAGTTTTTTATGTATAAAATGAGAGCACCCTCAAATACGACCCTGAACTGTGTCAGAACTGACTCATTCATTACCCACATTGATAACAAATTTTGAAATAAAGAGCCACTAAAATTAAAAAAGCTTTAAACAATAAAAAGAGACATAAAAGATCATTGACGATCATACCTGGTGCTAGCAGGATATGTGCAGCCATTGGTGCCTGTAAATCAACAGCGGGAAAGAGTCAATCTCAGAAAAAAGAAAAAAATCATTTAATGTTTTTGAAAATGTAAAACAAATTAAAAAAAAAAAAAGGTAAGAAAGAAAGTGTGTATGGTGGTGATATAGAAGGCCTACTGGGATCAGTTGTAGTGACGGCAGCGGTTCCCGAAAAGTCACAAGTTCCCTGAGCTTGACCTTTCCTCTGGAAATAGCTGTTCACGGCGTAATTGCAGTGAGCCTTGACGGTGTTGGGGTTGAAACACGCCCCGCTTGATTTGATAGGGTTACAGTCAGCTCCAGCTCCACAGGCGTAGTCCAGAGTCTTCTGCAATACAGCGTCGCCTCCCCCATCCTTGCAAACACACCAATTGGCAGCTATCCACAAATATAAACAGATAAATAAGCACAGCATTGTTTTTCAAACCATGGTGAAGATATGTAAAATAGGTCTAAAAGAAAAGAAATATGTCTATATAGTTTGAAATGAAAAGGTTTGGCTTTGCTCTGGACAATAAAGCCTAGAGAAAAATAACAGAAGCAGATCCATGTTCAGAGACTTAAGGTATGGAAACTTTAAAAGCAGAAAACAGAAACAGAGAAATGAGAGTAAAAGGGAGCATACTGGAGCGGCCAACGATGCCAAGAGTGAGAACTAAAAGCACTAAAACCGCCATGAATTTAGCTAAGTAGGCTAAAAAAGAGCTCTGTTTTAGAGGTTGAAAGAGAGAGAGAAAGAGAAAGACAGAGAGAGAGCAGAGTGGTGAAGAGAGTGGGAATGGGAGTGTGGCTAGACAAAAGTGAACATGGAAGAGAGAGAGAGGACTTAGACGGTGGAATGAAGAAGCTGGCCTGGCCTGGCCTGGCTCTGTCCTTTGTTTATTATGTCGGCTCGTGAATTCCCTCTCTCTCTCTCTCTCTCTCTCTCTCTTTTCATTCGGTTTGAGTTGCCTGCTTCAGTGTTACTGTTTACAAGGGCTAAAGAACCAAGTTCCACCCAAAGTTTTCTTAAATACTTGTCTTACCTCTAAAGTTTTAAAAAATCAACTACACACCTTTATGTTTTAAAAAAACCAAAATACCCTTTATAAAAATAAATAATATTAATATTACAATAAAATTTAATATAAATTATTACAATTATTAAAATAAAAAAATTTAAAAAAATTGTTATTGTTATCGATAACGTCGTTAACGATGATAGTCGCCTTTAATATAATCAAGTAGCTGAAATTGATTCTATTGATCGTCGGATTTGGCCTTTTCCAATAACGAAAGCAACTAGATCTAGTCTCTAAAAATCTGACAAAAATAGCCAAATTTGACTATCTCTGCCATCAAATAAAGTTAAAAACATCCAACATACTTGAAATTGATTGTTTTCAACAATTTTAGATGATGGAGGCGAATATATTTAACTGTTTCTGTCATATTTTTTACATTCATATCAAACTGTTTTCATCATCAAAGTGATCAGATCTAACCACCAATGGAATAAGGTAGTTATTTATGGTAATATAATTAGATTAACTATAGCCACGATGACTGTTATTTTAAATTTTTATTAATTTATTAAAATTTTATTATTATTTTATATTATAATTATTTTTATAAAATTTATTTTTTAATTTTATTTTAAAAAATAAAAATACTCTTTTGACTTTAATTAAAGAATAAATAATTAATTTTTTAAAATTTTATATATGATACTGTATCATATAAAGTAACCTTAGGTGGGAAATAATCGTTTGGCCTTTATTTAGCCATCTTTTCTTTATCATATAGGAAGGAACGAAATTGCTTTTTATGGGGAGTTCGGAGAAGGCTTCCATCCTCTTTCTTGCTCGGGACCACAAGGTTACCGTTGTAGGTTCAAACTTGAGGAGACGGCGGGGCTTGCTTGCTTGCCTTTTCTTTTATAACGGTGCAAGTTTTATGAGTGGAATTTTCAAATCTTTGTTTCAACTTTCGGTATGATAATTGAGGTTTTTTAATTATTGTGATCCGTATTAAGAAATTAATTAAGATATAGTTGAAAAATAATTTGAAATTTTTAAGATGTAAGTAAATTGCGAGTTTACCTGACTTTTCTTAAGGATTGATATGTAAAACGGAAACTTTGCCATCAATATTAGCCACGAGACTATTTCAGACTCGATAATTATTGAAATGATAAAATTTTGTTTGTTAAATTTTAAAAAATAAAATTCTTATTTATCTATTAAAAACTAATTATAAATTTTAATAATCAAATCGTATTTATATTATTTGATTCAAATATTACAATAGAAAACAAAGATAAAATAATTAATTAAAATAAAATGGATGTAAAGCAAATTAATCATACTATATTAGGATTAAGTCCAACAGACCATATTTTTCAATTTTATCAACTATAATGTTAATACATTAGCATTATATCAATTTCATTTTTAGAATATTATATGCCGGTTTTATATTTTATATAGCAATTTACATTTGAAAATATAAAAACAAAAGCTTTATTTGAAAAATAGATTAAAAATATAAAAATCACATATAAAAAAACTTAAATAATAACTTTAAAAAGTTTCAAACTATTTTCAAATCGTATAACGCACACACACTGAAAAACTTTAAAAAGTAGCAAATTTCTTATAATACATACCCATTGCCTTTAAAAACTTGTAAAATCGTGTGATATTTTATTTGCTTTCTAATATTTAGAAAGTTGAATAATTTTTGTGAATTTCTATTAATTTTAAAATTAATAAAATATAATCATATTTAGAAAAATGACCACTAGCATTTATTATTAATGAACTAGTCAAGCACAAATTCCACACCTCACGTGGTACATTTTACCAAAATTAACTGTATAGTTTTAGAGTTTGTTTACATTTGAAGAGATATTGCCTTTTGCCATTATACAAAGACCAAAGGAATTATTCCCACCCATAGTTTGAGGCGGGGACAGGATCCCACCTTACAAGTTTCAAAAATTCAGTCTCTCACTCTTGAAACTATTTTTTATAGTTTTTATTATAAAATTACTATAATACCCTTTTAAAAAATAAAAAATTATAATAAAATTATAAAATAATTTTTAAATATAAATAATTTCAAAATTTTTATAAAAATTTTTAAAAAAATTTAAAAAATATATAAATTTTTTTTTTAATTTTAAAAAATAAAACAGTCACAGTTGCCGGTGTCGGCGGTGGTAGTCGCCATTAACGGAGCTAAGTGATCGTTTCGACCACCTGGTTTTAGAGGAGGCTAGATCTGACTTTTTCGTTCAATGAAGACGACCAAATCTGGGCGTCTCTAGATTTGGCGGAGGCGACCAGCTAAAAACAAAGGTTGAAAAAGGCCACTGGCTCCAGTAGTGGCCGACACCGGCGACGGTGGTTGCTGTATTTTTAAAAATTTTTAAAATTTTTTAAAAAATTTTATATTTATATTGTAGCATCCTAGATTCAGAAAAGCCTTTAGGGGAAGAGTTTTGAAGTTAGAAATGAAATCCAAAAATAGATTGGGAGTCTAGAAAAGTTCAGGGGTGAGTTAGTAAGTTTCCAGAGCCTGTGTGGCCTTCGTATAATTCTTTTCAGAAGGATTCGATCATGCGAATGCGCGAAAAATGAATAGTCTTCATTTCCCCACGTGTACGCCCGTGCACCTGCCTTGCACGCCCATGCAAGTGCTTTTATATAAGAAAGCCGAGAGACTTTATTATTTTCTCACCCAGCATTTAGCATTTTTAGCTTCTCCTTTTTCATTTCAGCTCCTCCCAATCTTAGAGAGGAAATCCAGCCAGCTGTAGCTCCCGATCAAGCTAGAGAGCCAAGAAATTAGTTGAGAGAAAAGCTTCCAGAGGTAATGGCGAGAGGTAAGTGTCCGCTTACTTCTCCTTGTATTTTCCCGGCTTGCTTTGTGAATATTGATGCTTGGATGAGTTCTTTGCATGTTGATGAACATTTGGAATGATTATATGTGGTTGCATGTTGAATTGGATGATGAATTTCCACCCTTGGACCATGCATGTGCTTGTGTGTGTGTTTTAATGAGAGAAAGAAGAAGCTTTCATGGTGGATTGAGTTATGGTTGATGCTTGTTGAATTTGAGTTCATATATATGCTTATTGAAGTGCTGGGAACGTATGTTATAAGTTAATTTGAAATTGATTAAAAATTGGTTGTGAATTATGCATTTTCCAGACGGGTGTTCTTATTGAAGAACAAGACACACGACCGTGTGCCTACATGGCACGATTGTGTGCCTTTGTTTTTCCAGACACATGCCTGTGTGCACGCTGTGTGCATGGCCAAGATTGTAGACACACGTTTGTGTGTTCTGAGGGACACGCCCGTGTGCATGCTTTTTCAGAGAAATTACCCAGAATTCCAGTAGCATGTATTATCAGTAGCACGACTAGCGCACGACCCCGTGCGTTTGGGCACACGCCCGTGTGCCCATGCCATGCATGCCTGTGTGTGAGCCATGCACTCCCGTGTGTCTTGCCCACACGCCTGTGCAGCAGCAGAATTTTCCAGAAAAGCATGAAATTGATTTAATTAAACATGAAAATCAGTTTAATGACCAAAATGCTTCAGATAAGCAGAGATTCAGATAATAAAGCTGCATATGCATACCATAGCATGACATGCAGCATAAGAGATGATTACTAGATTCGAATTCAGTAGTATTCAGTATTCAGAACCTGATGTACGGGTAAGAGTATGGGTAAACTCGAAGGGGCATCTGTGGGATTCAGCTTTCTGACACTAGTCAGATTGTTTAGCATTTCAGATTCAGCATTCTGACACGAGTCAGATCGTTCAGCATAGTATATTCAGCTTTCTAGCCAGTAGCTAGACTGTTCAGCCCACATGGCCAAGATGTCGAATCCCTGTGTTTACCAGTCTGATCAGCACAGCAGGTACCTTCGGGTACATAAAGATATTCAGATGCATGCATCCATAGTATTTTCAGTTACCATGACATGACATAACATACACATCATGACATGGATAATAATGCAATCAGTAAATGAATGAGATTCAGATAATCAGATTAATCAGTTTCAGATTCCAGCAAGCGCGTAGATGTATGAATAGGGTCGATGTCAGGTATGTTTATGAATGTATTGTAGCATCCCAGATTTTAGAAAGCCCTTAGGGGTAGAGTTTTGGGGTTAGAACTAGAATTCAGTGATAGATTGGGGGCTTAGAAGAGTTCAGGGGTGAGATAGTAGTTTTCCTGAGCTGTGTGGCCTTCGTATGATGCCTTTAGGGAGGTTTTAATCATGCGAAGCGCGGGAAATGGATTCTATCTATTTTCGCAGGCGCACAAGCCTGCACGCTCGTGCAGGTGGGATTAAAAGAGAGAGAGAGAAGAGAGTTATTGCATTTCTCACCTGTTTCAGCCATCTCTCTTCTTTGTTCAGCAGTTCACAGCCCTAGGCGCGAGATTCAGCTTCCAGCAGCTCCCAATCCAGCCAGAGATCAGAGAGAATAGCTTGGATTAGAATCCCCAGCAGCCATGTCAAGAGGTAAGTGTTTCTTACTTCTTTAGCGTATTCCCCAGCTTGTTTGATGATTGTCTGATGATATTGGAGATGTATGTGTGCATTTCCAATATTTTGACTGATTATATGTGATGAATATGATGCTTGATATGCTTATTTTCCACCCAATAACATGTTGCTTGTTTGTGGGTGTGTGTTGTGAGAGAAAGCTTGCATTTGCCATGGTGGAATTCGTAGTTTGGGATGACAGATGAAATTGATGATGTATATGTGTTTATTGAAGTGCCTTGGATGTGTATGTTTGATTAATTGCAGATTGGTTGAGTTTCGGATGGTTTCCAGCGTTTCAGACGAACCATGTCTGAGCAGAACAAGACACACGACCGTGTGCCCGCAAGAGCACGCCCGTGTGCCTTTGTTCTCGCAAGGACACGGCCGTGTGCACGAAGTGCACACGGGCAGGAAACGCAGGGACACGACCGTGTGTCCTGAGGGACACGGCCGTGTGTCCCATCTTTGCTTGAAATGGCCCAGAATTCCAGAAGCACACACGCCCAGACGCACGGCCAGCACACGGTCCCGTGTGCTGGGGCACACGCCCGTGTGCCCTTGCCCAGCACGACCGTGTGTGCTGCGTGCACGACCGTGTGCCTTCCTTGCACGATCGTGTGCCTTCCAGATTTTCCAGAAAAAGGCAGAAATGAATTGTTAAAGGTTTGGTAATCCATCCAAGGCCTAATAATCATCAGATAATCCAGATTTCAGCTAAGAACAGATGCATAAGCATGCATAGCACAGCATGTAGCCTGAATGAGGATCCAGGGATCCGAATTCAGTAGATTTCAGCAGTTAGAACCCAATGTATGGGTTTCAGTTTTGGGGTGAACTCGAGGGGGCATCTGTGGGACCCAGCTTTCTGACACCAGTCAGTTAGCTCAGCAGCATATCAGCAGATCAGATTTCAGTTTTCTAGCCAGTAGCTAGAATTTTCAGCC
This sequence comes from Anacardium occidentale, assembly GCA_026122585.1. Classification (NCBI taxonomy): domain Eukaryota; kingdom Viridiplantae; phylum Streptophyta; class Magnoliopsida; order Sapindales; family Anacardiaceae; genus Anacardium; species Anacardium occidentale. Next base: position 6,634 of record JAJEJH010000634.1, on the reverse strand, counting down.
CACTTGGCCAGGATGCCGAATCTTTGTGTTCATCAGCCTGATCAGCACAGCAGGTACCTTCGGGTACATATAGTTTTCCAGATGCATGCATCATCAGTAAATACCCAGATTTCAGTATCATGACATGTCATTCATTTCAATAACGAATTAATCATGAGAATCAGCAGTACAGCAATCAGAATCAGCACCCGCAAGCGTGTAGATGTATGTTTAGGGCCGATCAGGTATGTGTGCCCTTGTTTGTGCTTGCTTGGGTCGAGGGGAGTAGGAAATGCTTACTGAGTGATTTTCATCACTCATCCATTTCCTTCTTCCTTCCTTTTCAGGTTTTGCTGCTGGCAAGGAGCGGGTGGACTAAGGCTGGCGAGAGGGGACCCCACACACACTTGTTGATGTATTTCTTTTCAGTTTTGGACCTGTGAGGTTTTGTATGTATTTTGTACATTTCCAGGTGTAAAGAATGTTGTACAGAAACAATATATATATATTCAGCCAGTTGGGCTCATTGTACATTGCAGATTCAGTTTAAGCTTCCGCTTACAGTGTAATTAGCAGCAGAGTTCTTTTCTTTTCGTAGGATTCCCGTCTCGGGTACCCAATTTTCAGTTTATTAAATAAAAAGAAACGGTATTAGTCAGCAGCAGGGGTATTCGGGGCGGCGGGTCCTACAAATTGGTATCAGAGCGTTCCTCTGTACCATTTTTAGTAGAAATTTAAATTGTAAGTGTGTGGTGTTCGTTTTCTCTCTCTCGCAGCCATCGTCCAGGCCCTCCTCACAGCACAGTCAGGTATTCTTTCCAGCTTTTGATGTGTTTTATGTTTCTAACCCCGTTTGCTTGTGATGCTATAGATAGAGAAGAAGCCTATGTCCCTAGATACATAGATGAGACCAGCAGTAGTAGCCCTCCTGTCCAACCTATGAGTGTGAGTATGGGTAGAGGGCGGCGATCTCAGGGTGCCTCCCCTGTAGTTGTCAGACCAGATCAGCTTAGAGAGATGATAGGGGAAGTGGTTAGAGAAAGTTTTCAGCAGGCTGGTATGAGTATGATTCAAGAGCCAGCCAGAGTAAATCCCCCTCAGCATGAAACTCATCAATCTTCAAGAAGAAGACATTTTCAGTCACATTTTCAGCCATAGTTTCAGTCACAGCCTCAGCATCAGTATCAGCTGTATCCTCAGCCCTAGCCACAGTATTATTCTCAGCCTCAATCAGTCAGAGGAGGTTATCAGTTTCAGCCTCAGTCGGTTAGAGAAGAGTACCAGTATCCGACTGGGTATACAGAGCATTGCCAGGCCATGAGTACAGAGACAGTTGGTACTGGGTCATCAGAGAGACTGCATCCCATCTACCATCTGCCAGGGCCTTATCAGCCAATAAAGTTCAGCGGGTCTAAGGATCCAATGGTGGCAGAAGAGTGGCTCGAGTCAGTCGAGAGTGTGATGGGCCTCTACACACTATCAGAGCGAGAGAAAGTCAGATTTGTGACTTTCCATCTTCGAGGTGAAGCCAAGGTTTGGTGGGGCTTAGCTAGGGCTACCATCCCTGAGCAGCACATGACTTGGGCTGAGTTCAGGCGGTTGTTTGACGCCGAGTACCGTGGTTCAGAGCTTATGTATGCAAAGGCCCAAGAATTTATTGAGTTGGTTCAAGGGCCTAGTACAGTGAAGGAGTACGCCACCAAGTTCAATGCTTTGGCAAGGTTTGTCCCGGGTTTGGCAGGGACTGAGTTAGGCAGAGTGCAAAAGTTCATCCATGGTCTACATCCTGCCATATCCAAGGATGTCTAGACTGGGCCGTATCCTCCCCAGCAGTTTAGTGATGCTTTGGGGAGAGCTCTCAGATCAGAGGCCGGTCTTCAGAGGATGGGTGTTATGAGTCGATCGACCGAGAGAGTGGATGCCAGAGATAAGGGCAAGAGGCCAATGTCAGCCAAGAGATCAGCGAGAGGCTTCCAGAGCCAGAGACAGAGGACTGCACCATAGTTTGCCCTGCCACAGTGTCCTCAGTGTGGCAGACGACATACAGGCGAGTGTCTCGCTGGCCAGATTATATGCTACTTGTGCCGTCAGCCAGGGCACAGGATGTTTGAGTGCCCAGCCAGAGGTGGAGCTGGTGTTGGGCCCAGTAGAGGTGGTGGTGGTCAGCCCAGAGGCAGAGGAGGTCCACCTAGAGGCGGTACAGAGAGGGGCAGAGCAGATCTTCCCAGATTCGGAGGTGGAGCACCTGGAGGAGGTGCTGGTACCTCAGGAGGAGATGGAGGTGGCAGAGGCAGAGCTAGAGTATATGCTGTCTGCCAGGATCAGGCAGATGCCGCACCCCATGCAGTTACTGGTCAGATTCTTTATCTTGGTACTCCTTTATTTATATTGGTTGATTGTGGGGCCACGCACAGCTTCATTTCCCGGGGAGTGGTAGAGAGATTAGGGGTTGACCCTAGTGTGGCTGATAGGAGTATCCTAGTGGAGATGCCAGATGGGGGTTTTGTGGTGAGTGATAGAGTCCTCTTGGGTCAGATGATAGAGGTTATGGGTAGGCCCATGAGTATTGATTTGATTCTGCTGGAGTTAGCAGATTTTGACATGATCTTGGGGATGGACTTCTTGAGAAGATATGATGTCGAGATAGATTGTGGAAGAAAGAAAGTTAGATTCCACATAGGCCCTGATTGTTTCATTTTTGGTGAGGGCATAGTAGACAGCATGATGATCTCGTGCATCCAGGCGAGTAGATTGATGAGGCAAGGATGTATAGGGTATTTGGCCAATGTAGTGTGCAGCAGTTCAGTGGGGCCAAGTATCGAGGAGGTGCCAGTTGTCAGAGACTTCAGAGATGTCTTCCCAGATGAGTTGTCAGGGCTACCTCCAGACCGGGAGTTGGAGTTCAGTGTCGAACTTCCCCCTGGTACGACTCCAATCTCCAAGGCTCCGTATCGGATGGCTCCAGGAGTTGAAAAAGCAGTTGTAGGAGCTGGTGGATAAGAAATTTATCTGACCGAGCTGTTCACCGTGGGGAGCTCTGATTTTATTTGTGAAGAAGAAGGATGGGTCAATGCGGATGTGCATCGACTACAGAGAGCTGAATAGAGTGACGGTGAAGAATAAGTATCCCCTGCCGAGGATAGATGACCTCTTTGATCAGTTGAGAGGTGCTGTAGTCTTCTCCAAAATTGATCTCAGATCTGGCTACCATCAAGTCAGAGTCGCAGAGAGAGATGTTTCCAAGACTGCCTTTCGGACTCGTTATGGGCATTACGAGTTCGTGGTGATGCCATTTGGTTTGACCAATGCCCCATCCATCTTCATGGATTTGATGAACCGGGTCTTTCATGACTGCTTGGACCGGTTCGTGGTGGTTTTCATAGATGACATTCTGGTTTATTCCAGAGATGTAGTAGAGCATGAGGCGCATCTGAGATTCGTGCTTCAGAGGCTGAGAGATCAGCATTTGTTCGCCAAGTTCACCAAGTGTGAGTTCTGGCTCGACAGAGTGGCATTCCTAGGCCACGTGGTGACAGCAGAGGGTATATTAGTGGACCCCAGCAAGGTAGAAACAATCCTGAGTTGGCCAAGGCCGAAGACAGTGAAAGAAGTCAGAAGCTTCCTTGGGCTAGCAGACTACTATAGGCGGTTCATCGAGGGGTTCTCCAGCCTAGTAAGGCCTCTTACTGCCTTGACTAGGAAAGAGACTTCCTTTGTGTGGTCAGAGGAGTGTGAGGAGCGATTTTTTGAGCTGAAGCAGAGATTGACCAGCGCTCCAGTCTTGGCGCTACCCCAGGAGGGGGTAGAGTTTGATATCTATACGGATGCATCCCATCAGGGGATAGGGGCGGTTTTGATGCAGAATGGTAGGGTGATTGCCTACACCTCTAGGCAATTGCGAGATCACGAGTTAAGATACCCTACCCACGACCTAGAGCTGGCAGCGGTCGTATTCGCCCTGAAGATTTGGAGACACTATCTGTATAGAGTCAGATGCAGCATATATTCAGACCATAAAAGTCTGAAATATTTCTTCACCCAGAAGGAGCTCAACATGAGACAGAGGAGATGGTTAGAGCTGGTAAAAGATTATGACTGCGACATCAGATACCACCCAGGGAGAGCCAATGTGGTGGCTGATGCTTTGAGTAGGCGGGTAGCCTTATCCAGTCTATCAGTTCAGGGAGAGTTGCAGCATGAGTTGATCAGAGAGCAGATTGAGGTGATGTCTGCGGGTTTCTCCAGGCTGCGTATCAGATCTTCTCTGTATGATGAGATCAGAGAGGGTCAGTTGTCTGATGAGTGGACTCAGAGTATGCTTCAGAAGATGTCAGAGAGAATAGTGCCAGACTTTGAGTTCAGAGATGGGATCTTGAGGTTCAGAGACAGAGTTTGTATGCCACAGAGTTCAGAGTTGAGACAGAAGATTTTGTCAGAGGCACACAGTGCGGTGTACTCAGCGCACCCAGGCAGCACGAAAATGTACAGAGACCTCAAGAGAAATTTCTGGTGGTCAGGGATGAAGAAGGACATAGCAGACTTCGTCTCCAGATGCCTTATATGTCAGCAAGTGAAGGCAGAGCACCAGAGACCCTCAGGATTACTTCACCCCTTGAGTATTCCTGAGTGGAAATGGGATGATATCTCCATGGATTTCATCTCGGGTCTTCCCAGAGTCCAGCGGGGATATGATGGAGTTTGGGTGGTTGTGGATAGACTAAGTAAGTCAGCACATTTCCTGCCAGTCAGACAGGGAATGTCTACAGAGCAGCTAGCCAGACTTTATATTAGAGAGGTGGTGAGACTTCACGGGGTTCCCAGGACGATAGTGTCAGACAGGGACTCCAGATTTCTGTCAGCCTTCTGGAGGTCTCTGCAGAGAGCATTGGGAACCAGGCTACAGTTTAGCTCAGCATATCACCCTCAGACAGATGGCCAGACGGAGAGGGTGAATAAGATATTAGAAGATATGCTGAGAGCGTGTTGTATGGACTTCCAGACCGATTGGACAGAGTTGATTCCTCTAATGGAGTTCGCCTACAACAACAGTTATCAGGTGACAATTCAGATGGCTCCATTCGAGGCGTTGTATGGTCGGAAGTACAGATCTCCTCTCCATTGGGATGAGATTGGGGAGAGAGATTCTCTTGAGACAGCAGTGGGACCAGAGACTACTCAGAGGATGATTGAGCAAGTCAAGATCATTAGGCAGAGGATGAGACAGGCCCAGGATCGTCAGAAGAGTTATGCTGATCTTCGGCGCAGAGAGATAGAGTTTTCAGTGGGCGATAAGGTGTTTCTGAGGATTACTCCCTACAGGCAAGTCCTCAGATTTGGGAAGAAAGGAAAGTTAGCGCCCAGATTTATTGGTCCCTACGAGGTCCTTCAGAAAGTAGGGACAGTCGCCTACAGATTAGCGCTGCCAGCCAGTATGGACAGAATCCACAATATCTTCCATGTGTCACAGTTAAGGAAGTATGTGGGTGATCCGTCACATGTGCTTCAGTTTTTAGAGATAGAGTTGGCAGAAGACCTCAGTTATCAAGAGCTTTCAGTTCAGATCCTGGACTACAGAGTTAAAGTCCTTAGAAATAAAGAAATCCCACTGGTCAAAGTTTTGTGGCACAGCCAGCGTGTAGAAGAAGCTACCTGGGAGGTAGAGTCTGAGATCAGGGATAGGTTCCCCGAGTTGTTCAGGTAATTTCGGGGTCGGAATTTTTTTTTAGAAAGGAGGAATGTAGCATCCCAGATTTTAGAAAGCCCTTAGGGGTAGAGTTTTGGGGTTAGAACTAGAATTCAGTGATAGATTAGGGGCTTAGAAGAGTTCAGGGGTGAGATAGTAGTTTTCCTGAGTTGTGTGGCCTTCGTATGATGCCTTTAGGGAGGTTTTAATCATGCGAAGCGCGGGAAATGGATTCTATCTATTTTCGCAGGCGCACTCCCATGCGCCAAGCCTGCACGCCCGTGCAGGTGGGATTAAAAGAGAGAGAGAGAAGAGAGTTATTGCATTTCTCACCTGTTTCAGCCATCTCTCTTCTTTGTTCAGCAGTTCACAGCCCTAGGCGAGAGATTCAGCTTCCAGTAGCTCCCAATCCAGCCAGAGATCAGAGAGAATAGCTTGGATTAGAATCCCCAGCAGCCATGTCAAGAGGTAAGTGTTTCTTACTTCTTCAGCGTATTCCCCAGCTTGTTTGATGATTGTCTGATGATATTGGAGATGTATGTGTGCATTTCCAATATTTTGACTGATTATATGTGATGAATATGATGTTTGATATGCTTATTTTCCACCCAATAACATGTTGCTTGTTTGTGGGTGTGTGTTGTGAGAGAAAGCTTGCATTTGCCATGGTGGAATTCGTAGTTTGGGATGACAAATGAAATTGATGATGTATATGTGTTTATTGAAGTGCCTTGGATGTGTATGTTTGATTAATTGCAGATTGGTTGAGTTTCGGATGGTTTCCAGCGTGTTTCAGACGAACCATGTCTGAGCAGAACAAGACACACGACCGTGTGCCCGCAAGAGCACGCCCGTGTGCCCTTGTTCTCGCAAGGACACGGCCGTGTGCACGAAGTGCACACGGGCAGGAAACGCAGGGACACGACCGTGTGTCCTGAGGGACACGGCCGTGTGTCCCATCTTTGCTTGAAA
>JAJEJH010000633.1:0-123171 GCA_026122585.1 Anacardium occidentale | reverse complement strand
TTTTTTCTTTCTTTATATAAATATATAAATATATATATCTATATATATATCTCTAATATATAGCAGTGGGTATTACTCTGACTGCTAACCGAAAATATGCGGAAGCGAATTAACAAATCTGTGATGGGACACTAAAACCCACTGTACAGTATCATGAATAAAAACTCATATTTATAAAATAATAATAATATCTGAAACGTAAAAGATACTGTACATTCGAATGCATGAGCAATCTATAGCATGCGAGCCACAAACATGTTATTTACTAAAACTAAACATATATACATATATATATCTGAAAACTCGGGTGAACACCCGCTCAAGCCATATCCTACACACCAGCCATCTCTCGTGCACCAAGCTTAGCTCCCTGAAACACCAACCTGCAAAAAAGGAAACCACGGGGAATGAGTGACAGGTCACTCAGTAAGCATCTCCTACCTCTACCCTCGGGTAGGCTCTAGACTAAGCTACTGCTGACTAACTGCTATTTGGGCGAACTTAACTAAGCTCCTGATAGCCTAATAGCTTCTTCTAATCCTCTTGCAATTCTGATTAATTCTGGCGTTCTGATAGGATTAGCTGAATTCTTTTAATTCTTTATTTCTGACGCATATCGTGTAGCTTTATCTTTCTTTCATTTCTATTCTTACACGATTCTGATCTTACTGTTTGTATGTTCTGTCATGTCATGTATTATGTATCATAGAATACTGAAATCATGTTATTTGTCCTTGGGCCTGTTTATTAAAAACATGTTCTGAAAACTGATGTTAGGATCGGAAGATCCAAAACACTGAAAAACTGAATAAAACATGTTTTTAAAATCTCTGTATCCGAAGATACCTGTTATATTGATCAGACCGATGAAAACAGGGATTCGACATCCTGTCTAAGTGGGCTAAACCATACCAGCGAAATACTAGTAAGCTGAAATGTCCTACCATACCAGTCCTCGAACCAGTAAGCTGAAATCTAACCAATCTGACCGAAGTCAGAAAGCTGAAATCCCATAGATGCCCCCTCGAATTCACCCTCAATAATTGACTCAGATATCAAACCCTGAATGTTAAAAACTGATGCAAGTGGATCACTCTATCCTTTTTCTGAAAATACTGTTTAACATGCTATGCTGAATGATGCTATTCATGCATGCTATCTTTCAAATTCTCTTTTACTTCTGTTCTATTTTTTATTTCTGTTTTTCTGTTTTCTGTTCTCTTTCTGTTTCTGTTTCTGTTTCTATTTTCTATTTTCTATTTTCTATTTTCTATTTTCTATTTCTGTTCTTGTCTTTATTTCTGTTTTCTGATCGTAACCTATCGCTAGATTATGTTACTTAAGTCTAGTGATGAGTTCCTTATTCTTGTTATTGAAATTCTCTTCTTTCTTTTCTTTCTTTCTTATTTCTTTTCTTTTTCTCATTTTCTGCTAGGGTGCACGGGCGTACAAGAGCGGACGCACGGGCGTGCATGCGAGTGCACGGGCCGTGAGCCGGTCGTGCAGCCCAACCATGCAAGCTTCTGGAAATCTGGCTAAAAACTCACTATTGGCTAACGCACGGCCGTGACCCTTGGGCGCATGGGCGTGACCCCCTCACAAAAGCTGGTCGTGCATGCTCGCATACACGGTCGTGACCTTGCTCAAAACTAGAATGCACGGGCGTGCATGAACGAATGCACGGGCGTGCATCCAGCCCTATTTCGACACCCACGGTCGAAATTCGCAAGACCACACCAAAAACTCCACCCAAAACTCACCACATTTCTAATCAAACATACTAGCATGCAACATACAATGCTAATAAACTAAAAACACGCATCAATCATCGAAAACATCCAACCAAGGAAACACAAACCCAAAGAAAATGGGAAAAGGTAAAGGAATACTTACCTGGAGCTGCTAAGATCTTATATCTCTCTATCCTCGGCTGAAACTTGGCTGGAATGGCTGCTAAAGCTAGCTAATCTCTCCCTCAAAAAGCTAGGGTTTCCTGGAAAGAAAAGAAAAGGAAAAAGCTGACTGAAACGGGCAGAGGAAAACTTTGGTTTATATACCAGCAGGTATGCACGGGCGTACACACAAAATGCACGGGCGTGCATGGCGAGAAAAAGACGCACGGGCGTGCGCATGAGAACGCACAGTCGTGCTCCTTTCACAAGCTGCATATAAAGCCAAAAAGAGACAATTCTACCCTCTTATCTCACTGGAACTGATTTCTAACCCCGAATCAAGGTCTAAAAAGACCACTCTAACCTCGGGCTGTTACAAATATTTATAGTATTTTTCTTCTATATTCGAAACAATTTTATGTAAGTCTAAATCATTTTTGTATCCATGAAAATTGTTATGAATTTGAAGCAAACTATGTAATGCTAAATTAGTTATATACTACTTAATAGATTGATGAAATGATTGACAAAATCTTTAAGATTTAAATGCTATATTTTGCAAACCCTCTAGTTGAATTTGTTAACATCGTTCAAGAAATATCTTGGCTGATTAAGTCCATAATTTGGCATCTAGTTGAAAGAGACTTTTTTAACATCAAATAGGTTAAGACTGAACAGACATGTTGCAACACAACTTCAAACTTTGACAACAGATCTTCTTATTTACAATATGAAAACTAATATGTGCACAAATAAATTCTATCGAATCTTGTAAATGAAAATATATTAACTTCATTAATAAATAAATTTCGTTCACGCAAATTGATATACAATTTCAATACATTTCATTGGTGCTTACAACATCACTCTTACAATATATGATATATGTCATCCATTTTGTATTGTTACAAGCAATGAATCTAATCTAATACTTGTATGCATGATCTCTATTTGCTCTTTTGTAGTTTATAAATCCACCTTAACAATGAAATTAATCATTGTATTCAACATTATGTTAAGAATACAATGGTTTGAAACCTATCAATTTTTGTTGCAAATACAAATAATTATTCAAGCACTATATTGTAACACTTAGAAATTTCATTTTTGATTGGGCAGTTTGAATATAAGAAGTAAGTGCAATAGATATGTTTCGAAGTTTTGAAGTTTTGAAATTGTTATTTAAATTTCAAACTTAATTATTATAAAGTTTCAGAACATCAATTCTAGTTATATTTCTACTAACAAACTTATACTATGGACAAAAAACATTTCAAACTTAACTATTATGAACGAATGAGATATTAAGAGTTATGATGAATAAAGTTTATTTAGTGTATATTTGATTTGATGTTATGTATAATAAGACTTAGAAAATTGAAATTAAACAAATATTATGTAGATTTAATGATGGATCGAGGTCGAATTTGTAGAAAAATATTCAACAGAATAATTGATCAAAAGTTCTAAATACGATGGAATGCCAATTCTAAAGACAATTTAGGTTGTTCCACCCATTGAATATGTTATATTGAACAATATGAACAATCATTTCATAAATATAAACACTTTCTCCACAACAAATGTTCATAGAGAGAGAATACTTACTATAGAGTATAGGTGAATCGTCGTTTCAAGATTATGAACGTTGTTCTAGTAAGTTGTTCCACGAGTTTTACGAAACATTATAATTATGTGTAAGTTATGATATATACTTGGACAATACACGAGATAAAGACATGAGACATGTAGATGTAAGCCATAAGTTATGTGATCTATTGTAAGCCGTATGTTGTACGATTTATGACTTAAACATATATGATGTGAAAGCCTAAACAAGCCATATGAGATTATTATTGAGAGCTTGAACGTGATTATATGATGCATGAAAACATATATTAGTTTTATGCAAGAGATGATTTAGTTATGTGCATTTAAAATGTTTTTCTAATGATTGTACGATGTTTGAGTTTTTACAAGGGACTTCGTCCCGTAGCTATTTTGTGTGGAATGTGATCCCATGAGTTTTACAAATTTTACGAACAACCATGAGAACATGTTTTTTTATGAGTATATTATATGAAAATATAAAGGTTATTGTGAGGAGACATTATGAGATTCTTTATGCACATGCTCGTAATATGGTGTTATGATAGTTCATTTTTGTTTTATTTGTATATAAAGGAGAACTACGAGAGTTTATGTTCAGTAACCAAATCGGCAAATCTATACGTTAATCTAGTTCGATTGACTTAGAAAATAAAAAGAAGTTCCCATGGATGTTTTATAAATATCTTCACAATGATTTAAAATAACTTTTAAAATCTATTGCATATCATGTCATGATTATTGGTTATCCTAGATGATGAGGGGCTATTGATTATTTCCTAATTTATATTTCACACTTTATAGATGAGCGACGACTAAAAGAGAAGCATATTCAACTAAGTGATGGCATGAGGGGATTTACTATGATAATTACTATTTATGTTTTATGTTTAATGCACATTATTTATGGATATTTCCTTCAAATCGGGTAATTTTTTGACATATTTGGCAAGTTAGTAAATAATAGTTTACTTGTAAATGTTGAATGTCGAAGTTCTATATATATTATTCGAGATTTTTACATAAGTTTTTACATACTAATTAAGTTTAAGAATATAATTTTGTTCGAATGTATATTCTTCTCATAACAAAGATAATAACTTCATTTTTAGTAGACCATTTGAATCGTGTTAAGTGTAAATTGAAGTAAGTTTGAGTTTAATTTTATAGGAATCCAGTTTAAAGTTGAGTTTAAATTTATCGACTTTGATATATATTGATTAAACGATGTTGTTTTACTGAATTTGAATTAAATTTCTTTTAGACTCTCAAAACTGAGATCATTACAAATTCGAATTTGGAAAATTGTAAATGTTAAACTCGAACAATTCATCCAAATCGTAATCAAATTTAAATGTTTGAATCTATAAGCTCTACCAATCCAAGAAGTTACCTTCCGCATACGAAACCCAATTTGTTCTTTTTTCTGGTGGTTTTATTTATCTTAAAAAATTGAAAGAGTTCCGTGCGACATAGGATTAAATCTTTCTTGCATCTTCCGCTGCTCCTTCTTCTTTGCTTATAATTCAGGACTCAAAATCGGCCGCGCCATAACATACAGTGGAAAGGTTTGATGAATAATCTTATCCTTATATGTCTTTTAATTACTTTTAATTTTTATTTTTATTTAAATCTGATAATTATTGTTGATAATCCTAGGCGATGGTAACAAACATCTAGAATCCCTAATTGGAAACAATTTTTACTCCGGCTTAACATAATTATCTCATCTTCATTCTTTTTCCTTGAAAATTATTCTCGCTTTCATCAGAATTGCATGTTATGCGAATATAAACCGCGAATTTTAATCCTAATTTAATATTTGGGCCAATTTTGGTTCTTTTGTTCCCTTTCTTATATAATTAATGTTGTTACAAACTTCGTGAAGGAAGTAAATGGAATTTTTGATAGCTGTAGATGCTTAATGCTGCTGACTTCTTCTTTTTAATACTGAAATAGCATGTTTGGTAATTACCAAAAAAAAAAAAATTGCATGTTTGGTACTTTTTATTCTCAAGGTTTATGTTTCATGCTGTCTTGTGCGTGATTATTTTTATTGTGTTTTTTCAAATTTTATTTGATAATATATTTGTTTGCTGGAATTTGTCTCGGTGGATGACATTGGTATCTATTTTAATTTGCAGTGAAACTTGTGTGGCTTTTGATTATTATTCATTTTATTGTATGTGGTGTGCTGTATGGCAACCAGTAATGGTAGAGTTGTATATTCTTCTCTTTCTAAGATAGAAAAAAAGGAGAATGGTAAAGTTTGTCATGAGGATGATGAATTTAGAGAACCTGTATGGGATGTTTCAAAAGGAAAGAAAACCAACCTATCAGACGCAAAATCCTCCAAAGAAGATTATAGGTACCAGTTCCCACTCCAATCTGAAGACTTCATTGATGAAGAATATGATTCAGGTGATGATCCATGTTATTCCATGCAAAGTAATAATATGCCTCCTGAGGTAAACTTCAAGAATGTGATGAATGGGATATTTGCAATCATAACTGGGCGAAACAAAGCTCTGAGTATTTCTGCGACTCAGCAACAGCCCAGTTCAAATGTTTCATTTCTTGGATCTGGGAAGAATGGCGATACATACTTGCACTCCTCAGTGTACATTCCGAGTGCGCCACCACTTCTTGAGCCAGATGGGATTAGATATAGTGCTTACAGAGAGGTTTTGGAAGCTGATCCACCAGAGTGGCTCCCTGACAGTTCGACTAATGTGTGCATGCAGTGTACTGCTCCTTTTACAGCAGTCACACGTGGTAGACATCATTGTCGGTTCTGTGGAAGGATTTTCTGTAGAGTGTGCACAAAGGGGAGATGTTTGTTGCCTGTGAAGTTTAGGGAACGAAATCCTCAGAGGGTGTGTGATGCCTGCTATGATAGACTTGATCCTTTACAAGGAATTCTTATTAACTCTATTAGCAATGCTGTCCAAGTGGCCAAACATGATGTGTTGGATTGGACATGTGCTAGGGGATGGCTTAACCTTCCAGTTGGTTTGTCAATGGAACAGGAGATATACAAAGCTTGTAATACATTAAGAAGCTACTGCCAGGTGAGTTTTCTGATTTTCATTGAATTGTAATATTATTATTGTCTTGTTTTGGTACTGGTTTTTAATATCATGGGTTCAATTTTTATCTTCAATTGATAATTTGTTCTGGGTCCTAAGTCCATATTGGAGTTCTGTTTGTTATTTACAAGATTTGGTGCTTCAGCGTACAAAAACCATACACACTTGTATCTTTTTGCCCAAGACTTTTATGTATTTTTTCATATGACAGGCTGCTGCATTGAGTTCTGAGAGGTCCATACCCTTAGCTGTTCTGAAAGGAGCCAAAGGCCTTGCAATCTTAACAGTTGCTAAAGCCGGTGTGCTAGTTTCTTACAAACTTGGCACTGGTTTGGTTGTTGCTAGAAGGTCAGATGGCTCCTGGTCTGCTCCATCAGCCATATTTTCAGCTGGTTTAGGATGGGGTGCTCAGGTAAATTTTATAGTAGGTTGGAATTCGTTGAGTATGTTCTTTTGTTTCTATTATTAAGGTTGGTGTTTGTATGTGCAAAGAAATTGGAAAAAAATTGTAGAAAAGTGACTTTGGATGCATGTTTCCTGCTAAAAGAAAGAAGATCTACTATTAGTTTATATACATACATATATACATACATACATACATACACACACACATATATATACATACATGCATACATATACATATATATATGTAATTGTATGCATGTATGTATGTATGTATATATGTATATATATTGTATAAATGTCAATCTATTCTTTCTATTCCTGAAAACCAAATTTGACGTTCTTGTTACCTGAGATTAATATATTCTGTTTTAAATTGATTTCTTTCTCTGTCAGATTGGAGGTGAACTCATGGACTTCATAATTGTTCTTCATGGTTCAAAAGCTGTGAAGACATTTTGTAGTCGTGTGCATTTTTCTCTTGGTGCTGGTTGCAGTGCTGCAGCAGGGCCGATCGGGAGAGTGCTGGAAGCAGATATTCGGGCTGGAGACAGAGGTTCTGGCATGTGCTATACTTATAGTTGTAGCAAAGGTATTGTTTCCCTAATGGAAATTTTATTGATTTGTAGAATTACTTGCTTTTACCTTTTGCAATATAAAAGTTTGGTGATTTTTGTACGTAGGCTTTTTTCAGAGGATGTGCTTTATTGTTCTACGGTTGTTATTTTCTGATGTCAATCATAATGTACAACATTTTTAGAAAGTTCATTGTAAATTGTTTCAAATTTCTAGATGCTTAGCATTCACAAGTGGAAGAGCTGTTTTTTGGGGATACATTGATGAGAGACCAGGGACTCTTTTATACATATCTCTTTTTTGGATAAGATAGTTGTGTATGGACTTTTCTGGTTTTTTAAACCTTTTACTGTCATGTATAGTACTCAAATGAACTTAATTAGGATTATTCCTGTATGATTTAATAAAAAAATTATTGAAGACTTTTAGATCTAAGAACTAAGCAGATTATAAATATTGCTTTTGGTAGATAGTTGTATTTACAAAATCAAATTTATGAGGGATCCTTGACTGATGTGACAATTCTGCTGGATTCATTTTATGTCATTGTTTTACCGTCTGCATACATCAACAAAGCCATTTTTGTATCCGTGGCTGGTGGGAGCATCCATTCAATTGTGGTTACTTTCATAAAGTTTGATTTTGGCAGATAATTACATACAGCATCGCATTTTATGAGGGATGCTTAGTGTATATAACAATTCGGCTGGATGTATGCCATGCCATTGTAATGTCTACAAGGATATTTTTGGTGATAGTTGTTGGTAGGAGCACATGCTAGATTAGGACTAATATTTGCTGAACATTTTCTTGTAAGGAATACAAAATTTATTTATTTTTATTTATTTATGAGCTTGATTGTACCAGAATTTACCCTCTCTTATGTGATCACTGCCCCATCAGTGACTCACATGATGCTTCCTTTCTTTTGGTTGTTGGCTGTTATCTTTTGTAGATAGAGGACAGAATACTTGTTCTGAAATGGTGAAAGTAATTTTGCCAGTACTGATTGTTAGGATGGTTTAAATTCATGTTTAGATTATAATGCATATTAGGAACAAGAATAGAAAAACAGAATGTGTTTGTTCTACTTGAAGCATAATGTGGAGGGTAGTCAAGGTGTGTGGTTGAGAATAATAAATTACGGTAGACAGTAAGAGGAGAAAAAGTAGTTTGTATAGAGTTGATCTTGTTTTTTATAGCAAATTGAGAATATATGAACCTTACGTTGTTTGGAAAACTAACAGGTGCATTTGTGGGAGTGTCACTAGAAGGGAACATTGTTGCGACGAGGATGGATATGAATTTACAGTTTTATGGTGATCCTTATCTTACAACTGCCGACATTCTACTTGGGATGGTGGACAGGCCCAAAGCTGCGGAGCCTTTGTATGCTGCCCTTGAAGATCTTTATTCTAGTCTAGGCAGTTAGTTGTAGCTTTTGCCTGCATGGGAAGCCAAGTGTCATAATGACTACTTGGTGTGCTCTCTGTTGAAGAGACTTGCTGAATGCTGAAATTGAATTAATGCTGAATCATGGATTGAAAATTGATGGGAAGATACAGTTTAAGAGAGACAAATGATGTTGATGAATGTACAGGGTGTCTGAAATTCAAAAGATTCTTTAAATGTACATAATCTTGTTAGTGTTGTAAAAGCATTGTAACAAATTTATGTTATATATGGTTTCGGTGGTCCATTATGGAATCACATGCAGCTTGAATTGAGTTTGCCATTTATTTTCCAGGAAGTTGTTGGGTTGAACAGCTTGCAGTTGCTGGACGCTTGTTCCTGAAAGGTAAGTTGTTATCAGTCAATATCTGTTATCACATAAAGTCAGTTTTCATATGCTATAATTATAGTATTATTATGAGTGCTTCATTTTTTAATAATTTTTCCTTTAATCTCCTCTGGAATAAAAGAAATTCTCTTATTATTAAGTGATTAGGAACTCTTCTATCTTCCTTAAATGGATTTGATTTGAAGTCTTCCAATTCAACCTAGAAATTCACATTCAAAATCAAATAGCTGGTCAAATGTTTAATATCAACAACAGCAGCATTGATCTCAAGAACTAGTATGGGCAACCAACTGGCAACTTTTGTAACCAAACTAAGCAAAAAGCCTAAGACTTCAAAGCTCACTTCCTTTCGGATCGGGCAACAGCAAGAAGATGATCATGATTATGAAGGTTTACTTGAGTCCAATGTCACGTCACAATAACTTCACTGATGTTTATGATGAGTTACCAGTTCTTGAAACTGCGCAGTCTTCAACTCCTGAAACTAATGAAACACAAAATCCATTTTTTGTTTGTGAAATATGCGTTCACACAAAACCTCTGCATGATTCCTTCAATGTTAAGGGTTGTTCTCATTTTTACTGTACTCTATGCACCATCAAATACATAGCTTCTAAGCTTGATGACAACATTACATATATTACTTGATGACAACATTAAACACATAGCTTCTAAGCTTGATGACAACATTACATATATTACTTGTCCAGTTTCAAACTGTGGAGGCGTGCTTGAGTTTGAGCACTGCCATTTAATCCTCCCGTATAATGTTTTTGTGAGATAGGGTGACGCCCTTTGTGAGTCTGCGATTGTTGATTGCAGGAAATTCTATTGTCCCTGCAGAGATTGCTCGGTAATGTTGATTAATGAAGGAGAGAAGATTAAGCGATCACGGTGTCCTCTTTGCCAGAGATCGTTCTGTGTCAAGTGTAAGGTTCCTTGGCATACGGAGTTTGGGTGTTCTGAGTTTCAGAAATTGCAGAAGCGTGGGGAGGAAGCTGTGCTCACTGATTTAGCCAAGAAGAAGAAGCAGAGAAAGTGCCCTAACTGCAAGTTATTTGTGGAAAAATCATCTGGCTGCGGTTATATCAGGTGCAGGTCTGGTAAATTTTTCTGTTACTTGGAGATTATTTCATGTTACCCGTATGGTTTTTGTTGTATCACCTTGTTTATTATCTATTGTAGAAATATATACTCGTTGCATGTTTCTTCTGTGTCAAGGATTCATATAATGTCTATGGGGAGGCTTTACTTTTAACACCATCAACCATGCAGTCTACTTTGTAATTCTTTGGTTCAGCTGTGGATCTGCATTTTGTTACAACTGTGGAGCTCAGTCAAGTTCCACTTCCCATCAGTGCCTTAAATGTAAGCATTAAGACTACTTCTGAGAAATACTGAGATTCCCTTCTAGTACTTACTTCAGATGATATAAACAAATTAAAAAACCATTTTGAAATACAACTTAAGGAATCATCTTCCATTTCGTAAATTCCTCTTTTCGCCATTGTTACCTTGAATTAAGCTTCTATATTGGCTATCTCTATATTATGCTGCACTCACTGGTAAGAGTTTCCCTTGAGCAATAATTTCCTTTTTGTATGCTGTTATAGCCAACAGAGCTTTTTTTGACAGTCCTGGATTCAACTCTTCAACTGCAGATTTTAATTGCCCCATGAAACGGCCTTCATAATTTGAATGCAACCTTAAGAGTTTCTCATTTCTGATAAATATCAGGGCCCTTTAATCTTTCCTAATAATCAAGGGGTTGAATCATGATCATATTCCTTCTTTAAAGGATTTTATCTATTAAATCATGTTGACTCTTTCTTTGCTCTTTAGAGATGTGTATTTGAAATGTAATCCAAATCCTCTAAACGCAATAGATAATCCTTGATCTAACTCCAACAGGAAAGTTAATATTCGAAGCGCGTAAAAGTAGGAGTCAGTCAATACCCGTTTCAATTCAGGCCAAGAGACTTTAAACCTATAGACACCCACAATTCATCACCATCAAAACTATATATTTATTATATATCGATGATGAAGACAGAAGGAAGGTACTTAAAGGATAACCCGACTGAGATTCTGGATCTTGCAGATGATGAATTCGTTTTCACGGTGCAAAAAGGCGGCAACACTGAGGACACCGCGGTCTCAGTTGATCACTACCCTGAAGACAAAAACCTGCAACTTCCTCTCATGGCGTCTTTTATTAGACCGCTCAGTACGGCCACCAGCTCACTCCAAAACTTCCTTTATGTATCACTTTATCCCACTGAGCATTCGTCTTTCTAGAAAGAGAAACCCTTCCGTATCCGAAATTGGGAAGTCTTCAAATTCTGAAAACGCCGACGGCGACGGCGGCCCACCGTTTATTTGTGAGATCTGCGTCGAACAGAGGACTGCAAAAGAGTCGTTTAACATAAAGGGTTGTTCTCATTCGTACTGTAAAAACTGCATGGCCAAATACGTGGCCTCAAAGTTGGAAGAAAACTTGACTTCAATCCCCTGCCCAGCGTCCAACTGTGGAGGATTGTTGGAGCCCGACCACTGTCGAAATATCCTTCCTGAAAATATATTTGATCGGTGGGGAAATGCATTGTGTGAGGGTGTGATTCTGGAGAGTCAAAAATTTTATTGTCCATACAAAGATTGCTCAGCGCTGTTGATTGACGATGGAAGAGAGGTTATAAGGAAATCAGAGTGTCCGAATTGCAGAAGAATGTTTTGTGCGCAATGTAAAGTTCCTTGGCATGCAGGAGTGGGTTGCAGGGAGTTAGAGAGGAGTAGTGAAGACATTATGTTGATGAGGCTGGCAAAGGAAAAGAAGTGGCAGAGATGTCCTCATTGCAATTACTATGTGGAGAAGAAATCAGGTTGCAAGTACATGAAGTGCAGGTCAGTTTTATTTTCCATGGTTTCTGAATGACCTTCTTATGCTGCATCATGTTTTTACAGTGGCCATGTATGGCTTCGCCTCCAACTTTCAGAATTTTTGCTGCTGGAAAGGAATGGTTTGAAGTGGTTCAATTTTAAGTCCAACTTTGGTAGATTGAGTAGGCTATTTTTTGTTACATATTCTGCTGCTAATGGCCTTATAATTGTTTGACAATCTGTTTATGCAGGTGTGGATATGCGTTCTGTTACATCTGTGGAGTACTTTTAAATCCCTGTTCTCATACTCGCCATAAGTGTGACCAGTAAACCTACAGTCGTTTCAAAGACTCATCAGGATAATTGAGTATTTGAAAAGTCCTGTTTACTACATTAATATTTGCAAAAGGTGAGAATCAAACCTAAGTTTATTAGATTGGCCAGAACATTTAACATTGACAAAAATTTATCAATGCAAATATCATAACACATATGTTGTCATAATAAAGTCTCTATTCTTAACTAATTATATGCTCAAGGATAAATTTTGAAATTCTTCGTCTATAACGAAGAAATTAAAATTTTTATGTGAATTAATGTTAATTTTTTATTATAAGTATATAAAAGCAATAATAACATCAATAACAAATTTTTTGTTAGGATTTTTATAGATGGATTTAAGTGAGCTGCCTTGAGCTAAAATGTTAGTTCAACTTGTTTGAGCCTGAAGTGCAGCCATTGGTTGCCTCGAGTCATGGGCATGTGTTGTCATCGAGCTTGAGTCATGGGTTTGTACCATTATCGAGCTTGAGCTATGAAGGTACTCAACTTGATTGGCTCATGAGCTGATTGCATATGCAGATATGAATATCATGTATAGAATGACTTCGTTTTACTTTGAATCTATTGAGTTCCAGTTAAACTTATATAAGTATGACCCTCGCATCTATAA
This sequence comes from Anacardium occidentale, assembly GCA_026122585.1. Taxonomy (NCBI): domain Eukaryota; kingdom Viridiplantae; phylum Streptophyta; class Magnoliopsida; order Sapindales; family Anacardiaceae; genus Anacardium; species Anacardium occidentale. The sequence continues at coordinate 109,974 of JAJEJH010000633.1, read as the reverse complement.
ATATACAAGTCGAGTTCGAGCATCACCTATCATATCTAACCTAAACTCATGTCCTTCAACACTCATCAAACTTGAATATGGTTTAGATTGAATCCACTTCTAATGATATCCTTTTATAAATATGAGTATCATATATATATACGCTATTGGATTTAAGTGATAAAACTTCATTTTAGTAATAATATAATGAATAGTAAATACATATGGTACTACCAAATTTGTAATAAGACATATGAATTAGAGAATGAATCTCATTATATATGTACCATCATATTTATACAAGATTATGCGAATAAATTAGGGAATGGGGTGCTCATATTTGGAATTGAAACAATTATCTTATCATTGCCTTTCTTTCTACTTTCAATTATCGGGGATTTTATCAACTATTGTTAAGATTTGAAAACTGAAAAATATGTAAATCGCATAGCCTTTACAACCATACAAATTGGTTTTACACTAATTCTATAATAACTTTATCACAATTGATAGATATGATAGTGACTTTAATATCAAATGATATATATATATATATATATATATATAGAAGAACCATATCTTATAAGCTAGTTGTTGAAATTAGAGAGCTTAAAATCATATAAATCTTATACTTGAAACTTATATTTTTTAATATAAGATCCAAGTCACATACCTTATTTAAGATTATAACAATTAGTTTCTCTTATTACAAGTATTAACTCAGCTTTTTCTTAAAAGAAAGTGGCATGAAAATTTTTGTGATCCACCATTGTGGGAAAAAATCACATATTCATGATTTAGACTCACAAATAAGGTGGTGGTTTATTAAATCACATATTCATGATTTAGACTCTTATTGGTTACGCACAATAGGGGATTAATTTTTATGATTAAAAATGTTTGGATTTATTATATATAATCACACCCAAACAGAATGATTTCAAGTTACATTATCGAGTGGCTCGGATCCATTCATACCATGATGTGTTCTCTACTCATTATTAAACCTAAGTGTTTTAGGGGTCAAACGATAATAATCCAAAAATCGAGAGACTAGAATGTTACTTATAAAAGTTTGACTTAGGGTTGGATTTGTATATAAATTCAAGAAATAACAGTCTATTTAGAAGACCCTCGTATTTATAATAATTGAAATACATACAACAAAAAACTCAATTAATCTTCCTATCCATATTTGTAACAAGTTTCCTCATTTGAAATCTCCAAAACAAGAAATAAGCCAATCCCAACCCAACTAATACAAACACCCACACATTCTCATCCTGACCCTCTTTCTTTGACCTCACTTCCTCTATACTAAACTCTTCCCTTCCTCCATTTCCCATTGCACCCTCCATCACATGCCCATATAACACATAAACCCTGTCATCCCCTCCCAATGCCACTGAAGAAGCACACTTTTCCTCATCAAGGGCAGTTTTGTCATACACCACTCCCTCTCCCCAACTATCATCAGACTTCAGAAACCACAGGTTAGAATGAGATACCACCAAAACGACACCGTCTTGCCTCACTGCAACACCATCTGCCCAAGGCAAGCTCTCGCTCAACAGAACAACCCGAGCTGACCCGTCTTCCGCATTCACTTTAAACATCTTCCCCGTGTTCGATTGCACCACCAGTAAGTATCCCTTGCTGAAGTAAGCGATCCCGTTTAATCCACACTCGCTGAAAGGCGCGTCGCGTGGAACCGCCAATGGATGCGCCTTGAAAACTGGAGATCTGGAGAAGACCGACGCCACCCCGTCTTTGTCGACTTTCCAGATGAAGTTAGCTATCGAGTTGGTGACGTAAGCGTTTCCTTGAAAGTCCACCGCCACGTCGTTCGCTCTATTGTTCGTGCCTAAGTCCTCGTTGTCATCGTCGTCGTCGTCGTCGTCATTGGGGAGGACATCATCAAGGAGAGAGAGGAAGACACGGCGGAGGGTTTGAAGGTCGTAGGCAACGAGGGCGTTGAAGGGAGGGAGAGGGCCGGCTGAGTGTACGACGGCGAGGAGACGCTTGTTGATAGAATCAATGGCGAGGCCTAGGATGGTGGCGTTGGGGGGAAGAGAAGTATCGGAGATTAGCGTTTGGATGACGCCGGCATCGGAGACTGAATGTAGAGAGCGATGGTGAAGCGAGCCAACGATGAAGTGCTGGTGGTGTGGGTCCCAGGTGAGACCCTCCGGGTAGAGGTTGGGCGATCGAAAATTGATGACGTGGTGCTTCACGGCGAGTGATGAAAGGGGGCCCACGAGGATGAAGAAGAAAAAGAAGATCAGGATGGTTTTGCAGTTGATTGAACCCATGATTGGACTGGCGTTAGGGAGGTTGTTGATGAAGGTGGTGGTGGTGGTTTTTGTAGTCGTGTGAGGCTGACAATGTCAATGATTTTATTATTATTTTTCTTATCACAATTTTGTGCTTATTTCTTGTCAAATCAACTAGCCGCCTGACAATAACACTAAGGGCAATGTAGTAAACGAACACTATTTTTCACGATTCCAAGATTGGGGTTATTAATTAAATGATTGAAATATTTTTACTACTTAGAACTATCCAAATAAAGAACGTGAAAATGTCTTCCAATTGCTCTCATACATGCGAAGTATGGGAATATTGATATGTGATCTTAGGCGATTCTCTTTTTAACGGGTATCCATTTATTAGCTACAACTTAGGGACTTTTAAATCTACGTGGTTATACATCTTATACGATTCATTTAAAATTTGTCTCTTTGGTGATTAGTGTAAGGTTATTTGTCTTGATAACTTGAACTTATGCAAGAATAAAAATATTTTAAAAAAATACGAAGGTAAAATTGTTGATTTTCAAAATACAATGAAAAAATGTTCATTTAACCCTAATACATCTTAAAAATAACATTTATACTCTTATAATATTATTCATAGTTCAATTTAATAGGGATGTTATGATAATAACAAAATAATAGTTAATTACACTCTTATTATAATATTTCACTTTGACATGTGGATAAAAAAATGATTTTTTTTTTTTTCAAATTTAAAGGATGAATCCATTTTGTCCCCAATAAGTTTTATAAGTAACCTTTAAACCCCTTTCATAGGTTAGTTTAATACAAGTTTTGTTGTAATATTTTTAAGGCTAAATACATATTCTCATCTAAAGTTTTACTCAAACACAGATTACCACATTTTAACATTTAAAAACCTAAATATTCATTTATTGATCAAAGTCAACGGTTAAATTTAACGGTCAATAGTTAAAGTTCTACAGTCAAAAGGGTATTTTAGTCATTCTATTAATAAAATTTATAAAATAACAAAATAAATTTTATAAAAAATATAAAATATTGTTAAATATTAAAAAATATAATTTTTTTTTAAATATATTAAAAATATAAAAATTTTAAAAGTAACCACTAACAGTGGTACCAACGGCAGTGATTATCTTTTTTATTTTTTATAATTTAAATTTTTTTAAAATTTTATAATATTTTTAAATATTTTTTCAAACTCTTAAATATTTTATAGTTTTATAATTTTTTTAATAATTTAATAAAAAATGTTAAGAGAATTAGATGAAAAATAGTTAAAAAGTACGTGTTTAGACTTTTAAAAATCCTTTGCCCTCTTTTAATCTTTAGAGATAAAGTAACAGTTAATTATATTTTTATATAAAATTTGACTTTTACAAAGGGGTAAAAAATGAAGTTTTCAAACGTGAAAGACAAAAATGTTAGTTCATTAAACTTTGGGTGAAATATTGTCATTTAGCCAACTCAAAATCATATATAATGGAAAAATATATACAAAGTGACTTGTTTAATAATACAAGTCATCCGAAAGTAAAAGAAGTAGCAATAGATTCAAGTTTACATACTGAAGATGTTATTTAGCTTGTCTTACACATCAAACACAGCCATATTTATTAAAAAGGCGATAGGACTTAAATTATAAATCATAATCGGGTGTAGGCATATAAAAATGTAATTACCAATATATATATTCTAAGGAAATGATATGTACATATTTTTCTACATTTCAGGTATTTCCTCACTACCTTTAAGGACATGGCGAAGCTAATCTTGTGTACATATGGAAGCCTGTAAAATCTTTTGAAGATAAAGATGTTCAAAAGGAATTATGTATGCAAACTCCCTCACTAAATGTCAATTCCGACCCAATTGACATTTATACACAACCCTTCTCTTTTAACTTGGATACATTTATGCACGACAATTTAACTCCTCAGTAACTTAGCCTACGGATAATGATTTGTTTGAAAGAGATGGAACCAATGAAGTATCTGATAGAGTAAAAGAAGGTGAGAGTGTCACTCTTCCAGCCCTTATTATTGGGTATTTCACCCTGCCAAAATCGGTAACACTTATCCGTTTCGGCTGCATACTCTCAAAAAATCTTGTGAATCGAATGTCATGTGATCAATTGCTCCTGAATCAATAATCCGATCATGGTTACCTGAATCATTTTGAACCACATATTTGTTTGTAGTAGCAGGAGAGATGTCCCCTTGTGGTATAGTAGTGGAAGAAGAGTTCCCTTGCAGTATAAGAAATAGTTGAGGTTTCGTAATCACGAAAACAGCTTGGCCATATTTTCTCCTGCACCAGTTTTGCGTGTCCTTTTTTCCTTGAGTTCATGCCACCATTCTGGATGTCGATTTAGTTTAAAATAAGTGTCTTTGGTATGTTTTGTATTCCAAGTGTGTACAACCTCCTCCGTCTCCTTATGACTTTGTTGATGTATTGGGCCTTTTAGTGGGCAAAATCTGAAGAGAGAGTTGTTGTGATTTTTGTTTGCCTTTTGATAGCATGATTGCACCGGATGTGATATCTCAATCTCTTTTTGTTAACATCAGTACTTGTCGTTAATCTTCCATTCGGATGAGCGCATAGGCTTGTTCTACTGTAGAAAATGTTTGGAGTCAAAGTACATCTCCTCTAATCTTGTCAAGTCGATCATCCAGTCCATCTAGGAAAGCATAAACATTATCCTGCTGTATAATTAGTCAGCCATCCTTTCACCACTGCATTTTCGGTTCTCCATTTTCTGAAAGTAAGATCATCTTCTCGGGGTTATGGAAAGTCCCCATTTATATATCCTAATTTGTCTTTTCTTGAGATGTACATCTTAACAACCTAAGACCAGAGACCATAGTTGGTACCATCTAGCTTGATACCAATCATTGCCATACTAAGTTCATGACTCAAAGGCGTTGGTGTCTGATTCAGCATCTAGGATATTTTAGAGGTCAAGTCTGCGAGAATCGAATTCTCTCCTTGAGAGTTTTCAATTAAGAGAGGATGTTCTTCCATCGCTCTCAATATTTTTGTAGGGTCCTAGAATCTACGCTTTGATGCCATAATGAAAATGTATCAGTTTTTGTGATTAATTTTCATTAATTATCAATGTAATATAGGTTCTTTGCCGCTTGAACAATAGCTTAATCTGTGAAATATTAAAGTTGTACAATAGCTAAAAGCTTGTTAGGACTGTAAGAGTTTGCTTTAATACTCAAGCAAACTAAGTTATATTTTTTGTTGTTATTGTTTTGTTAACATGCAATGAATTAGGTAAGCTAATGTGTCAAGTTATTAGAAGTTAGTAAAATGGTATGTTTATTAATTAAATATGTATGGTTGTCTATGTTTGTATTCATCATGAATTTGGTGATCTCCTATAAAATGAGACTTTTGTTATTGGAAAATGAGTTAGTAAAGAGAGAACTTTTCCTAGTTCAATACTTTCTTTGGTTTTTGAATGTTCATCTTTCATCAAACTCTTCTATTGAATTTTAGTTATAATCATTGATTGATCTCTCAACCAAACAAGTGGTATCAGAGCACTACAATCTTAAGGGCTTGTGAGATATTTTTTCAACAATCTTTATCAAGTAATAGTCATGTCCACCAGTTATGTTAGTTTATCCACACCTCTTGTTTTTTCAGAAGAAAATTATGACTTTTGGTCTGTGAAAATGAAAGCCTTTCTTATGGGATATGATGTAACATCCCAGATTCGGGGTCAGTTTGAGATTTCTGAGTTTTCTAGGGTTGTGAGAGCTTTTGGGGTGATTTGTGGGGTTTTTCTTGAGTTTGGGGTGTGTGCATGAATCCGTTTGGGTGGATTTGCATGCGAGCGCGGGAAAATGGCATTTTTGTAATTTTCCTGCCATGTACGACCGTACATGAGAGGTGTACGCCCGTGCATGCGATAAGCTCCAGCTGTCTTGAGTTTAAGTTGATCTTATCCGTTTCCAAACTCATTTTCATCCAAAGTTTGGCTTTGATTTCAGAGGATATTCGCCCTAGAAGTGGAGAGCAGCTTCCTTGATCTTCCATTCAGCTTGATCTTGTGATCTTCTTGAGAGAGAAAGCATGTCTAAAGGTAGGTGCTTCTTTCCTCTTTCCCTTGTATTTTGATTCGGCTTGATGCTTGTTTTATGCATGAGATGTGTTCCAGCATGCTTGTGATGTGCTCCTTGCGTGTTGATGATGATTTGAGATGATTATGTGGATGATTTATGCTTATTCACATGTTATGTATGAGATTATGGGTTTTGAGATTGGGTTGGATGATTTGCTGGTGTTTTGAAGTTGCTGGAAGTGTATATATGCTTATTGGAAGTGTTTAGCATGTGATATATGCTTGTTTTACGTTTGGTATGCGTTTTCGGCCAGAATCGGGTTGATTCCGAGTAGTCATGGAGGTGCAGAGCAGGACGCACGCCCGTGCACCCGAGGGTCACGCCCGTGCACTCTGCGTATTCTGCATGGTCACGGCCGTGTTTACGTGCCCGTGCATGACCTAATTTGCAGGGTCACGCCCGTACACAGCTTATGTACGCCCGTGCACTCAGTGAAATGTGAGAAATTGCTTGAAATTCCAGAACCTTGCACGACCTTATGCACGAGTTGGTCACGGTCCCGTGCACGTTCACTTACGCCCGTACACGCGATCACGCACGCCCGTACGTCAGGCAGAATTTGAGAATTAAGCTTTAATTGAGAAAATGTGCACAGTAAACCCTATCCAATGGATAGAAAACAGTAAATTGAGCTCAAATAAGATACATGATGCATCATATGCATATGCATAGCATGGCATGCCATACAGTGTTTTCAGAAGCGGATCCGAGGATCCGAATTCATGTTTTCAGTTGAAAAACACAGTTTTCAGAGGTGAATACGAGGGGGCACTTGTGAGTTTCAGCACCCGTGTCACCAGGAGTTATATACTCATTACTAGCCCTATGTATTGGCATTGTGCCGGGTTGCTCAGTTAGAAGCTTAGGTTTCCTGGTCCGAGGATCAGATGAGTTTTATAGCGCGAGGTGCTCCGATCAGTTATGTTCCAGGCCGAGGCCTGATGGCATCACGTGGGCCATACAGTTTGTGGCACGTGTTTGCAGTGGAAACTCACATGGCCAAAGTGCCGAATCCCTGTATTTCATCAGTCTGAGCAGCACAGTTTTCAGCATATCATGGTACCCCAGGGTACATAGTTTTCAGTACAGCTTTCAGATAAAGCTATTATGAGATTTTCAGATATGGGATCCCAGGATCCAACAGCAGTTTTCATGAACAGTTTTCAGAAAACTATTTTCAGTATACAGGCCCAGACCTAGTTATGATTTCAGCATGTTATCATATCATGTCATGATTATATGACACAGTGCATATCATTCAGAGAATGATAAGACAGTAAGAAACTGTAAACGAACAGAACATGAATTACGTGTAAAAGACACGAACAGTAGCAAAAGTACAGATCAGATCAGAACAGTTCAGTTTACGCTTTCAGTCAGAGTTTCAAGAGTCGAGTTTGATCCTTTCGGATTACTCTTCACTCTAGGTTGTTTACGTATACTCATATACGTATTTTACGACCCAGTATGAGGTAGTATCCGATCCGTGAAGATGAGACCGTCAGAGTGGTTTTCAGTTGAGCCTGTTTAGTTGTGTTGAGGTGGCAATCCTTCGAGAAGGGTTGGTTTAAGGTCTGAGGATATGAAGTGCTTACTGAGTGATTTTATCGCTCACTCCCTACTTTCCTTTCTCTTGCAGGTAGGTTGTTGGGAGTTGGGAGGAGGAGTCTGCTGCTATTTGGGATCCAGTTTACTTCAGTTTGTTGTATGCACATGTATATGTTTTCCGCGAATATTTTAATATATGCAAGTTTTATTTGGGCATGTATATATGTATGTATACAATGTACCACAGGTATTTCCGTTGCGATATTTTAGTTCAGTTAAGCATTTCGGTCGGGTATTATTGACCATATTTTCTTTACTTATTTATTATTATTTTATTAAACAGTGAACAGTAATACCCTTCTGGGATGTCTTACATATGATCTGTGGGAAATGGTAGAGAAAGGGTATAAGCCAACACCATTACCTAATAATCCTATAGTCCAATTGATTAAGCAACATACAGATCTCAACACTAAGAATTCTAAAGCTCTTTTCTTTATCATCTCAACAGTTACAAACAAAATTTTTCCAAGAACTATTATTGCTAAGACAACAAAGGAAGCATGGGATACTTTTAAAGCTGAGTTCAAAGGCAGTGAAAAGGTAAGATCTATAAAGCTTCTCACATTAAAGAGAGAATTTAAAATGTTGAAGATGAAGGATGGAAAGATTGTTAAAGAGTATTCAGCCAAATTTATGGGGTTAATTAATCAGATGAAACTGTTAGGATAAGAAGTTTCAAATTAGAGAATTATTGAAAAAAATAATGGTTAGTGTAACATTGAAGTATGAGTCCAAAATTACAACTATAGAAAAATCTTGTGACTTGAAAGAGCTCACTGTTATAGAACTTATAAGCAAGTTCCAAGCTCATGAACAAAGAGCTTTGATTAGAAGTGAGAGTGTAAGTGAAGGTGCATTCCAGGCCAAACAAAAATGTATTGCAATTCAAGAAGAAATTTGACAAAAGAAAGGTTGTGTAAGGCTCAAACCAAAAAGATAAAGATAAGAAGGGAAAGTATGAGCCTTGTTATATATGTAAGAGAACTAATCATTTTGAGAAAGATTATTGGTTCAAAGACAAAGGAAAGAAGCAATGTAAATTCTATAAGCAAATGGACATATTGAAAGGTTTTGTAGAATTAAACAAAATTAGTCCTTTTGATAAGAGACTCGACAAACTCAACATGCTAATACTGTGGAGGGTACAAAGCAACCTAAAGACAACCTGTTCATGGTTATAAATGCTACAAATGCAGTCTTAAGTCAATCTTGTATTATTGACAATGGTTGCACCAGTCATATGGCTAGAGATGAATCATTTTTCAGCTCTCTTGACAGGTCAGTTAAGACTAAGGTAAAGCTAGGAAATGGTTTTATTGTAGAAGCACAAATGAGAGGAAGCTTTACTATCTAAACCAAAAGAGGTATTAAACACATTTCTAATGTTTTGCTTATACATGATTTGGATCAAAACTTGCTTAGTGTCAAATAAATGATAAGTAGAGGATACTCTATTGAGTTTTAAAATGAAATTTGTGTTATTAGAGATAAGAATCAAATTGATGTAGCCAAAATTAGAATGGAGGATAATAGTTTTCAATTAAAATACTTATCTACAAGCCATGTAACATGTGTTTCAAAGAATGTTAAGTCAATTATGTGGCATAAAAGGTTTGGCCACTTTAATCTAAAAAGTTTAAAATTTATACAAACTCATGGAATGGTCAAAGACTTGAAAGAAATCCATATAGATCATAATATTTGTGAGGGATATGAATTAGAAAAGCAGAAGAGAAGAAGTTTCCCATTTGGTCAATCATGAAGAGCTAAAAAAAAGTTAGAGCTTGTGCATACTGATGTCTATGGGCCTATGAAGACAGAATCTTTGAGTCAAAACAAGTATTTTGTACTCTTTATAGATAGCTATACAATAATGACATTAATATATTTCTTGAATAGTAAAACACAAGTCTTGAGTGTGTTCAAAAAATTTTAAAATCTAGTAGAGAACTAGAGTGGTTGCAGGATTAAATATTTAAGATTAGATAATAGAGGAGAGTATACAACTACTGAATTTAAAAATTTTTGTGAAGATGAAAGCATAAATCATCCATTTACTGTCAACTATACATCTGAACAAAATGGTATTTCAGAGAGAAAAAATAGGATAGTAGTTGAGATAGTTAGATATATGCTAATTGAGAGTAAGATGCTTCAATGTTTTTAAGCAAAAGGAGTATACACTATTGTGTATCTCCTAAATAGCTTACCTACTAAGGCGGTGCAAAACATAACTCCCATTGAAGCATGGTTAGGGACAAAACTAGCTTGCAAACACTTGAAGATATTTGGTTCCTTTATGTTCATGTTCTAGTAGAAAAAAGAAGCAAACTGGACCAAAAAGCTAAGAAATGTATCTTTCTTGGATACACAACTCAAAGTAAAGTTATAGAGTTTATGATTTGGAAACTAAAAAGATATTGGTTAGTAGAGATGTGGAAGTCAATGAAGGAGCTTATTAAAATTGGGAAAAGTAAATAGTAGAAAAGAAAGATAGAGAAAAGAAGTCTGCTAGTAATAAGTGCAAACTTACTTTCAAGCTTGTAACATCCCAGGGTTAGTTTGGTCTTTTCGGCTTCCTAATCTGGGTTCAGTTTGGGATTTCTGAGATTTCTAGGGTTGTGAGAGAGTTTTGGGGTGAAATTGTGGGTTTTGTTGAGTTTGAGGGCTTGTGCATGGATCCGTTTGGATGGATTTGCATGCGAGCGCGGGAAAATGACATTTTTGCAATTTTCCTGCCATGCACGACCGTGCATGAGAGATGCACGCCCGTGCATGTGCACTTTTCCAGCTGTCTTCGCTTTAAGTCGAGTTTATCCGTTTCCAAACTCATTTTTCACCCAAATTTCCTTCGATTTTCAGAGGATTCACGCCCTAGAAGTGGAGAGCAGCTTCCTTGATCTTCAAAGCAAGCTTGATTCGTGATCTTCTTGAGAGAGAAAGCATGTCAAGAGGTAGGCACTTCTTCCTCTTTCCCTTGCTGTTTTGATTCGGTTTGATGCTTGTTTGAGGCATGAGTTGCGTTTCCAGCATGCTTGTGATGTTATCCGTGTGTGCTGATGATGATTTGGGATGATTATATTGTTGATTTGTGCTTATTCGCATGGATGTGTGAGAAAGTATGTTTATGTATGCCATGAGTTCGGGTTTGATGTTTTGCTTGGTATTGGAGGTTGCTGGAAGTGTTATCGTGTTTATTGGAAGTGTTTTGCATGTTGTGTATGCTTATTTTGTGTTTGGGTTGCAATTTTGGTCGGAATCGAGTGGATTCCGAGCGGTCATGGAGGTGCAGAGCAGGACGCACGCCCGTGCACTCTGCGTATTCTGCATGGTCACGGCCGTGTTTACGTGCCCGTGCGTGCCCTAAATTGAGGGGTCACGACCGTGCATGGTTCATGCACGCCCTGTGCGCCCAGTGAATTGAGAAAATTCCAGAACTTCGCACGACCAGCGCACGACCAGGGTCACGGTCCCGTGCACGTTCATGCACGCCCGTGCGCGCGATCACGCACGCCCGTGCGTCAGGTAGAAAATTGAGAATAAGCTTTAATTTGTGAAATTTGCACAATAAACCCTATCCATGGATAGTAAACAGTAATTTGAGCTCAATTAAGACTTCATGATGCATCATATGCATATGCATAGCATGGCATGCCATCCAGTGTTTCAGAAAGGGATCCGAGGATCCGAGGATCCGAATTCATGTTTTCAGTTGAAAAACACCGATTCCAGAGGTGAATACGAGGGGGCACTTGTGAGTTTCAGCACCCGTGTCACCAGGAGTTATATACTCATTACTAGCCCTATGTATTGGCATGTGCCGGTTGCTCAGCTTTCAGTTTATGTTTTCCTGGTCCGAGGATCAGATGAGTTTATAGCGCGAGGCGCTCAGTTCAGTTTCCAGGCCGAGGCCTGATGGCATCACGTGGGCCATACAGTTTGTGGCACGTGTTTGCAGAGGAAACTCACATGGCCAAGGTGCCGAATCCCTGTATTCATCAGTCTGCGCAGCACAGTTTTCAGCATATCAGGTACCCCAGGGTACACAGTTTTCTGCATAGCTTTCAGATAAAGCTTTTGCATGATTTTCAGTTATGGGATCCCAGGATCCAGCAGCATAGTTTTCATGAACCGTTTTCAGGAAACTATTTTCAGTATGCAGGCCCAGGCCTAGCTATGTTTTCAGCTTATTGCATAGCATGTCATTGTTATATGACACATCAGCATATCATTCAACGAATGATAAGACAGTAAATAACAGTAATTGAACAGTACACGATAAGCCACGTAAGCTTCAGTTCAGTATCAGTTTCAGATCGGTATCAGTTCTACATCAGTTCAGTATCAGTTCAGATCAGTGCAGTTATGAGTATCCGTAGCAGAGTTTGGTGGGTCGAGTGTCCGGTTCGGATTACTCTTCACTCTCGGTTGTTTACGTATACTCATATACGTATTTTACGACTGGGTATGAGGTAGTATCCGGTCAGCGAAGGTGTGTTTGTCAGAATTGTTGCCAGTTGGAGTTTGTTCTGTGTGGGGTGTTGTGGAATCCTTCGAGAAGGGTTGGTTTAGGGTCAGTGGATATGAAGTGCTTACTGGGTGATTTTATCACTCACTCCCTACTTTCCTTTCTTTTTGCAGGTGAGTTGTGGGGAGCTGGGAGGAGGAGATGGCTGCCGTCTGGGATCCATTTTGTTCAGCTTTATTTGTATGCACATATTTATTTTCCGCGAATATTTTAGTATGAAAGTTTTAATTGGGCATGTATATATGTATTTATACATTGTGCTACTAGTCTTCCGCTGTAATATGTTAGTTCAGTTAAGCATTTCGGTCGGGTATTATTGACCATATTTTCTTTATTTATTTATTATTATTTTAATTAAGCAATGAACAGTAATACCCTTCTGAGGTATCTTACATTTTTGGTATCAGAGCGATATCAAAGCGGAAAACTGTGTACATATGTATGAATTGCATTGTTTTCGACGTGCATATGTGTGTATGTCAGCGTATCCCAGCAGCCAGAGCTCGTCTTCCTCTCGGTGTAAGTACAGTAGTATCTGTTTTGTGCTTGTTGACCCTAATGTTCCGTGGTTTCTTCAGATAGGAGAGGTAGGAGAGGCCGTGTTCCGAGATCTTCTGAGGAAGAGGATAGTACTTCAGTTGGACCCTCGAGTGGTAGTGGAAGTGGTGGTGGTGATAGAAGGGGACCGCAGGTCGCCCAAGGTGCTTTTGGGGAAGCAGATGTCAGGTGAATCTTCAGAGAAATGATGAGGGAAAGACCTCAGCAGCCAGCCGAAGATGGAGTTGATCAGAGGCCGAAGAGAAGACAACCTGAGTTTCAGGGGCAGAGTTCTAGGTCTGATACGATTAGCATCAGTGGTTCAGAGAGAGTTTACCCGATCTACAGTCTTCCAGGTATTCATCAAGCTCTGAAATTTGTGGGCAGTAAAGATCCGGCAGTTGCCGAAGAGTGGATGGAGGCGGTCGAGAGTGTGACCGGTCTATTCGCCATGTTTGATCGAGAGAAGATCAGATATGCAATTTTTATGTTCAGAGGTGATGCGAGGTCTTGGTGGAATCTCGCGAGGACCACAGTTGATGAGGAGTCCCTTTCTTGGGAAGAGTTTCGGGCGATGTTTGAGAGTGAATTCAGGAGCCCAGGGACTGCATATGCTAGAGCTCGAGAGTTCATTGAGTTACAGCAGGGCTCAAGTTCGGTCAGAGAATATGCGACTCGGTTCCATGCTTTGGCCAGATTTGCTCCGAGTTTAGCGGGTACAGAGGCTGGCAGAGTTCAGAAATTTATCCATGGGTTGCATCCAGCTATTGCTAGAGATGTTCTGACAGGAGAGCATCCCCCGCAGAGATTCAGTGATGCTCTGGAGAGAGCGACCAGATCAGAGATGTGCCTGCAGGGGATGGGTATGTTTTCTGGGCAGTCTGAGAGAGGCAGTGATAGAGATAGAGGTAAGAGGCCTATGCAGCAGAGGAGGTCTGGTAAGAGTGCTCAGAGTCAGAGGACTGGAGGTCAGCCACCGATGTGTCAGAGGTGTGGCAGGAGGCACAGTGGAGAGTGCTTGATTGGACAGCCAGTGTGTTTCGGATGTCGTCAGCCGGGGCATAAGATATCTGAGTGTCCAGCTCGAGGTGGATCAGGTGGATCAGGCGGAGCAGGAGGAGCAGGTTCCAATAGGCCTGGTTCAGGCAGAGATAGGGGAGGCTTCTTCAGGAGTGGAGGCGGTTCAGCTGGAGGAGCTGATCGTCGTCGTCGTGATGGTGGAGCTAGTGCACCAGGCGGAGGTGCAGGGACTTCAGGTGGAGGTGGAGGTGGAGGTCGAGCCAGAGTGTATGCCATGGGGCAGGAGCAGGCAGAGGCTACTCCACATGCTGTGACTGGTCAGTTGTTCTTCCTTGATACTCCCTTGTTTGTTTTGATTGATTGTGGTGCCACCCATAGTTTCATTTCGAGAGGGGTAGTTGAGAGATTAGAGTTGACCCCTAGTGTGGCAGAGAGTTGTGTGTGCATAGAGATGCCTGATGGGAGTGTGATGTATAGTGACCAGTTATTGTTTGATCAGGAGGTTGTGATCATGGGCAGATCATTGATGATAGATCTGATCATGTTAGAGTTGAGTGATTTTGACATGATCCTAGGTATGGATTTCCTGACGAGGTACGGAGCTGAGATCGATTGTCAGAAGAAAAAGGTTAGACTCCATGTAGGCTCTGATCAGTTTGTTTTCGGAGAGGGTAAAGTGGAGACCATGCTGATCTCGTGTGTTCAGGCCAGGAGGATGCTAAGTAAGGGCTGTGTTGACTACTTAGCAAATGTCGTCAGTAGGGATATCAGTGGACCTAGTGTTGAGCAGATGGCAGTTGTCTACGAGTTTCCCGATGTATTTCCAGAGGAGTTATCGGGGTTACCGCCAGAGAGAGAGCTTGAGTTCAGTATTGAGTTGCTCCCAGGGACAGCTCCGATTTCGAAAGCTCCTTATAGAATGGCTCTAGCAGAACTTCAGGAATTGAAGAAACAGTTGCAAGAACTGATAGAGAAGAGATTTATTCGGCCTAGTTGTTCACTGTGGGGTGCTCCTATTCTTTTTGTGAAAAAGAAAGACGGCTCCATGCGTATGTGTATTGATTACAGAGAATTGAATAAGGCCACAGTGAAGAATAAGTATCCGTTGCCGAGGATAGATGACTTGTTTGACCAGATCAGTGTGAGGCCAGATTCCAAGAATTAAAGCAGAGGTTGACTAGTGCGCCAGTTTTGGCTTTGCCTCAGGAGGGGCTAGATTATGAGGTCTACACCGATGCTTCGCACCAGGGGATTGGTGCAGTGTTGATGCAAGCTGGTAGGGTGATTGCCTATGCTTCCAGGCAATTAAAGGATCATGAGATGAGGTATCCTACTCATGATTTAGAGCTTGCAGCTGTAGTGTTTGCTCTCAAGATTTGGAGGCATTATTTGTATGGGGTTAGGTGCTGCATCTTTTCAAATCATAAGAGTCTGAAGTACTTCTTCACCCAGAAAGAGTTGAACATGAGGCAGCGACGGTGGTTGGAATTAGTCAAGGATTATGACTGTGAGATTCGATACCACCCGGGCAAAGCAAATGTGGTTGCAGATGCCCTGAGCAGGAGAGTTGCCTTATCGAGTTTATCTGTTCAGAGTGAGCTTCAGAGAGAGATCATCAGAGAACAGATAGAGATTGTTTCAGTTGGGTTTTCGAGGCTTCAGATTGTGTCTACTTTGTCAGATGAGATCAGAGAGGCACAGAGATCAGATCAGTGGGTACAGATGATGGTACAGAGAGTGTCAGAGGGCTCAGTGCCAGATTTTGACATCAGAGATGAGATTCTGAGATTTAGGGGCCGAGTGTGTGTTCCGACAGACTCAGATTTGAGGCAGAGAATCTTGTCAGAGGCCCACAGTTCAGCGTATTCAGCGCATCCGGGCAGTACCAAGATGTACCAGGATCTAAAGAGAAACTTCTGGTGGTCAGGCATGAAAAGAGAGATAGCTGATTTTGTAGCTAGATGTCTGGTGTGTCAGCAGGTTAAGGCTGAGCATCAGAGACCATCAGGGTTGTTGCAGCCTTTGAGTGTGCCTGAGTGGAAATGGGAGAGCATTTCCATGGATTTTATATCCGGATTACCTAGGGTTCGAGAGAGGTATACTGGTATTTGGGTCATAGTGGACAGATTGAGTAAGTCTGCTCATTTCCTTCCAGTCAGAGACGGCATGTCAACTGATCAGTTGGGTCGGTTGTATGTCAGGGAGATTGTGAGATTGCACGGAGTTCCCAAGGCGATTGTGTCAGATCGTGACTCCAGATTCTTGTCAGCTTTCTGGAGGAGTTTGCAGAGAGCACTTGGGACTCGTTTGCATTTCAGTTCAGCGTATCATCCTCAGTCAGATGGTCAGACAGAGAGGGTGAACCAGATTCTGGAAGATATGCTCAGAGCGTGTTGCTTAGACTTCCAGACCAGTTGGGTTGACTTGTTGCCATTGATGGAGTTCGCGTATAATAATAGTTATCAGTCAACTATTCAGATGGCTCCATTCGAGGCACTTTATGGCAGAAAGTGCAGATCTCCCTTGTATTGGGACGAGATTGGAGAGAGAGACTCAGTATCAACAGTAGTGGGTCCAGAGATGACTCAGCAGATGATCGAGCAGATCAGGGTAATCAGGCAGAGGATAAAACAGGCCTAGGATCGCCAAAAGAGTTATGCGAATGTGAGGCGTAAGGAGTTAGAGTTTGAGGTCGGGGATTTCGTATTCCTGAAAGTCGCTCCTTACCGTCACGTGTTAAGATTTGGCAAGAAGGGGAAGTTGGCCCCGAGGTTCATTGGACCTTATGAGATCCTGGAGAGAGTTGGCCCAGTTGCGTACAGATTAGCGTTGCCGGCCAGTATGGACAGATTCCATGATGTCTTTCATGTGTCTCAGTTGAGAAAGTACATCAGAGATCCTTCTCATGTGCTTGAGCTTCCAGAGTTGGAATTGGCAGAGGATCTGAGTTATCAGGAGATGCCTGTTCAGATCATAGACCGCAGAGTTAAAGTGCTGAGAAATAAAGAGATTCCTTTGGTCAGAGTTCTGTGGAGAAATCAGAATGTGGAAGAGTCCACGTGGGAAATGGAATCTGAGATCAGAGATCAGTATCCCGAGCTTTTCAGGTAATTCCGAGGACGGAATTCTTATAAGAGGGAGAGATTGTAACATCCCAGGGTTAGTTTGGTCTTTTCGGCTTCCTAATCTGGGTTCAGTTTGGGATTTCTGAGATTTCTAGGGTTGTGAGAGAGTTTTGGGGTGAAATTGTGGGTTTTGTTGAGTTTGAGGGCTTGTGCATGGATCCGTTTGGATGGATTTGCATGCGAGCGCGGGAAAATGACATTTTTGCAATTTTCCTGCCATGCACGACCGTGCATGAGAGATGCACGCCCGTGCATGTGCACTTTTCCAGCTGTCTTCGCTTTAAGTCGAGTTTATCCGTTTCCAAACTCATTTTTCACCCAAATTTCCTTCGATTTTCAGAGGATTCACGCCCTAGAAGTGGAGAGCAGCTTCCTTGATCTTCAAAGCAAGCTTGATTCGTGATCTTCTTGAGAGAGAAAGCATGTCAAGAGGTAGGCACTTCTTCCTCTTTCCCTTGCTGTTTTGATTCGGTTTGATGCTTGTTTGAGGCATGAGTTGCGTTTCCAGCATGCTTGTGATGTTATCCGTGTGTGCTGATGATGATTTGGGATGATTATATTGTTGATTTGTGCTTATTCGCATGGATGTGTGAGAAAGTATGTTTATGTATGCCATGAGTTCGGGTTTGATGTTTTGCTTGGTATTGGAGGTTGCTGGAAGTGTTATCGTGTTTATTGGAAGTGTTTTGCATGTTGTGTATGCTTATTTTGTGTTTGGGTTGCAATTTTGGTCGGAATCGAGTGGATTCCGAGCGGTCATGGAGGTGCAGAGCAGGACGCACGCCCGTGCACTCTGCGTATTCTGCATGGTCACGGCCGTGTTTACGTGCCCGTGCGTGCCCTAAATTGAGGGGTCACGACCGTGCATGGTTCATGCACGCCCGTGCGCCCAGTGAATTGAGAAAATTCCAGAACTTCGCACGACCCACGGGTCACGGTCCCGTGCACGTTCATGCACGCCCGTGCGTCAGGTAGAAAATTGAGAATAAGCTTTAATTTGTGAAATTTGCACAATAAACCCTATCCATGGATAGTAAACAGTAATTTGAGCTCAATTAAGACTTCATGATGCATCATATGCATATGCATAGCATGGCATGCCATCCAGTGTTTCAGAAAGGGATCCGAGGATCCGAATTCATGTTTTCAGTTGAAAAACACCGATTCCAGAGGTGAATACGAGGGGGCACTTGTGAGTTTCAGCACCCGTGTCACCAGGAGTTATATACTCATTACTAGCCCTATGTATTGGCATGTGCCGGGTTGCTCAGCTTTCAGTTTATGTTTTCCTGGTCCGAGGATCAGATGAGTTTATAGCGCGAGGCGCTCAGTTCAGTTTCCAGGCCGAGGCCTGATGGCATCACGTGGGCCATACAGTTTGTGGCACGTGTTTGCAGAGGAAACTCACATGGCCAAGGTGCCGAATCCCTGTATTCATCAGTCTGCGCAGCACAGTTTTCAGCATATCAGGTACCCCAGGGTACACAGTTTTCTGCATAGCTTTCAGATAAAGCTTTTGCATGATTTTCAGTTATGGGATCCCAGGATCCAACAGCTTAGTTTTCATGAACAGTTTTCAGAAAACTATTTTCAGTATGCAGGCCCAGGCCTAGCTATGTTTTCAGCTTATTGCATAGCATGTCATTGTTATATGACACATCAGCATATCATTCAACGAATGATAAGACAATAAATAACAGTAATTGAACAGTACACGATAAGCCACGTAAGCTTCAGTTCAGTATCAGTTTCAGATCGGTATCAGTTCTACATCAGTTCAGTATCAGTTCAGATCAGTGCAGTTATGAGTATCCGTAGCAGAGTTTGGTGGGTCGAGTGTCCGGTTCGGATCACTCTTCACTCTCGGTTGTTTACGTATACTCATATACGTATTTTACGACTGGGTATGAGGTAGTATCCGGTCAGCGAAGGTGTGTTTGTCAGAATTGTTGCCAGTTGGAGTTTGTTCTGTGTGGGGTGTTGTGGAATCCTTCGAGAAGGGTTGGTTTAGGGTCAGTGGATATGAAGTGCTTACTGGGTGATTTTATCACTCACTCCCTACTTTCCTTTCTTTTTGCAGGTGAGTTGTGGGGAGCTGGGAGGAGGAGATGGCTGCCGTCTGGGATCCATTTTGTTCAGCTTTATTTGTATGCACATATTTATTTTCCGCGAATATTTTAGTATGAAAGTTTTAATTGGGCATGTATATATGTATTTATACATTGTGCTACTAGTCTTCCGCTGTAATATGTTAGTTCAGTTAAGCATTTCGGTCGGGTATTATTGACCATATTTTCTTTATTTATTTATTATTATTTTAATTAAGCAATGAACAGTAATACCCTTCTGAGGTGTCTTACAAAGCTCATCAAGTCATAACCTGTTAGGCAATAATAGTTATAGTGTGAATTCCACAACTGATGGTCCTTTGCTAAAAACTAAGCCAATTTTTGATATGTATAAAAGGTGTAATATGGTTGTCTCAGAACCATCTAACTACCATAAAGCAACACAACATAAAGAATGAAGAATTGCAATGAAGAAAGAGATAGATATGATTGAGAAAAATCAGACATGGGAATTAACTCAAAGGCCAACAGAAAAGAGTGTTATTGGTCTTAAATGGGTGTACAAGACCAAGCTTAACCCTGATAGTTCAATCTTTAAGCGTAAAGCAAGATTAGTGGTCAAGGGTTATGTTCTGGTGGCAGGAGAAGATTATGGAGAAACATTTTCTCCAATGACCAAGTTTGATACTATAAGGCTACTTTTAGCCTTAGCTATAAAAAAAGGATGGTTGGTGTACCATTTAGATATTAAATCTGCTTTCTTAAATAGAGAGCTTAAGGATAAAGTTTATGTTGAATAGCCATAAGGGTTTGAGATTGAAAGACATGAGGATGAAGTTTATAGATTGAGGAAGACTCTTTATGGCCTTAAACAGGCTCCAAGGGCTTGGTATTTCAAAATTGATAATCATTTTTTGGAGCAAGGTTTCTTAAGAAGTCCAAATGAACCTACTTTGTATGTTAAAAAGGATGAAAATGGAAATCATATTTCGCTGTCCCTTTATGTAGATAATTTTCTTGTTATTGGTAGTAATGACAAGTTATTGATTCAATTCAAAAAAGAATTAGAGATGCAATTTGATGTGTCAGATTTAGGGGAGATGAAATACTTTCTTGGTATGGAAACACATCAAACTGATCATGACATATTTGTAAGTCAAAAAAAAATATGCATTGGAGTTGTTGAGAAAATTTAAAATGAAGCAATACAAGTCTATTGCAACTCCTTTAGATCAAAATGCCAAGTTGTTGAAAGTTGATAAAGATGGTAAATGTGACTTTTCTATACATAGAAGCTTGATTGGTAGTCTACTTTTTTTAACTTCAACAAGACCAGACCTATGTTTGCAATAAGTCTACTGTCCAGATTTATGAGTTCACTAGGTAACACTCATCTTGGTGTAGCAAAAAGAGTCCTAAGGTACTTAAAGAACAGTGTAGATTATGAAATCAAATTTGAGAAAAAAAAATAGAACTATTATAGAGGTTGTACTAATAGTGATTAGGCTAATTGTTTTGAAGATTCAAAAAGTACATCTAGATATTGTTTCACATTAGACTTAATCCACTGCAGAGGTAGAATACATCTCTGCTACAAAAGCTGTGAATAAAACTATTTGGCTTAGGAAAATCATGGCTGACATGAGAGAAATACAACCTAATGCAATTGTATCTAGTGTGACAACAAGTCAGCAATTTCCATTACTAACAATCCTATGTAACATAGAAGAACAAAGCATATAAAGGTGAAGTTTCTTGCTGTAGCATCCCAGGTTAGAAAAAAAGCCCTTAGGGGTAGAGTTTAGGGGTTAAAAATGAAATTCAGGAATAGATTGGGAGTCTAGAAGAGTTTAGGGGTGAGATGATAAGTTTTCAGAGTTGTGTGGCCTTCGTATGATTTCTTCAGGGAGGTTTCAATCATGCGAAGCGCGAAAAATGAATTATATTCATTTCCCTTGGTGCACTCCCATGCACTGCACCCTGCACGCCCGTGCAGGTGGGTGGTTGAGAGAGAGACATGAGATTTAAGTCTATTCTCACCCATTTCAACATTTCCTTTCTCTTTGTTCTCAACAGTTCCTAGCCCTAGACAAGATTTCGAGCTTCCGACAGCTCCCAATCCAGTAAGAGAGTAGATAGCTTCAAGTTTTCTAGCAGCCATGTCCAGAGGTAAGTGTTTCTTACTTCTTCCTGAGTTTTCCAGCTTGCTTTGTGATGCTTGATGATGTTAGAAATGTGTGTTTACGTTTCCAGCATGCTATGTGATGTTTGTATGATGATATGTTGATGAATGATGAGATAGATGATGATTTCCACCCAGGATACATGCTTGTTTTGTTTGAGTGTGTGTTAGTGAGATAAATGCTTGATTTTAATGGTGGAATGTGCTGGGAATGATGAATAATGAAATTGAAGTGTTTTGCATGCTTATAGAAGTGCCAATAATGCATGTTAGAAGTTAATTTGTGTTTGATTGTGAAATGGATGAGTTCCTGCATTTTCCAGGTGAGCCATGTTGTTGTAGAACCAGACGCACGCCCGTGTGCCCGCAGGAGCACGCCCGTGTGTCCTGGTTTCTGCGAGAGCACACCTGTGTGCATGAAATGTGCACGACCTGGATGCAGAGGACACGACTGTGTGTCCTGAGGGACATGGTCGTGTGTCCGTTCTTTGCATGAAATGGTCAAAAATTCTAAAAGCGCGTACGACCGACTGCACAGTCAGCGCAGGACCCCATGCGTCTGGGCATACGCCTGTGTGCCTTTACCATGCACGCCTGTGTGTGTGTTATGCACGACCGTGTGCCTTGTCTGCACGCCTGTGTGTGTGTCATGCACGCCCGTGCAACAGTAAACTTTTCCAAAAAATGCAGAAAATGACTTATTAAGCAAAGGAAACCAATTTTAATGACTAATATGCATCAGATAAGCTATATAACAGATAATAAAGCTGCATATGCATACCATAGCATGACATGTAGCTTGAGAGAGGATCAAGGGATCCGAATTCAGTGGTTTCAGCATTCAGAACCTGATGTACGGGTTATAGTTTGGGTGAACTCGAGGGGGCATATGTGGGATCCAGCTTTCTGACACCAGTCAGACTGCTCAGCACATTATTCAGCTTTCTAGCCAATAGCTAGACTGTTCAGCCCACATGACCAAGATGTCGAACCCCTGTGCTCATCAGCCTGATCAGCACAGCGGGTACTTTAGGGTACATATAGATTCAGATGAATGTAAATTTTCAGTTTTCAGTTCAGCATATCATGACATACTCATCATGACATGTAATAATTATAATAATGAGATTCCAGATGATCATAATAATCAGTTTCAACGTCAACAAGCGACTAAATGTATGAATAGGGTCGATGTCACGTATGTGTGTTTTGTTTGTTGCTTGCTTGGGTGAGGGAAGTAAGGAATGCTTACTGGGTGATCTTTATCACTCATCCCTTTCCTCCTTCCTTCCTTTTCAGGTCAGTTTATTGCTGACGAGGAGCAAGTGGATTAAGGCTGGCGAGAGAGGACCCCACACACCAGTTTTCAGTTGTATTTTCAGTTTTGGCCTGTGTGGTCTTGTATCGTACATCTTTATGTACTCAGATGTAAAGAACAATTGTACAGATACAGTTATATATATGAAAAGTCTTTATGGGCTCATTGTGTATTTGTATTCAGTTTTATTTCCAGCTTCCGCTTATACTTAAATGTATTTAGCAGCAGGTTTTATTTTCGTAGGATCCCCGTCGCATGTATCCAATTTCCAGTTATTAAATAAAATAGCAGTATTATTCAGCAGTAAGGGTACGCGTGACGGTAGGTCTTACACTTGCCATTCGAGAAGTTTAAATACTAACCTTCAGAGATGTAATTGGTAGATTTGTTTACCAAAGCTTTGCCAAGACAAAGATTTGATATGTTAAGAGATATGCTTGGAGTCTCAAAGAAAACTCTTAAGAATGAGTGTTAGGATTGTAAGAGTTTGCTTTGATGCTCAAGCAAACTAAGTTATATTTTTTTGTTGTTATTGTTTTGTTAAAATGCATTAAGCTAGGTAAGCTAATGTGTCAAGTTGTTAAAAGTTAGTAAAATAGTATGGTTATTAATTAAATATGTATGGTAGTTCATGCTTATACTCATCATGAATTTGGTGATCTCCTATAAAAAGAGACTTTTATTATTGAAAATATATAGATAAATGAGTTAGAAAAGAGAAAACCTTTCGCACTTCAATACTTTCTCTGGTTTATGAATGTGCATCTTTCATCAAACTCTTCTACTGAATTTTAGTTATAATCATTGATTCATCTCTCAACCAAACAAAGCTATCATTTGAAAGATCTTGAAAATTAGCTCTATAAAAGTGCTTGAAGTGCCACATGGGTGGCCAAATGTAGTAAAGCAATACTGCAGTGGCGATGACATTGCATGGTGTGAACTAGTAAAATTAGAGGATTTTTAAGTTAATGAGAATGGGGAATAGGGTCAGAGCTTACATACCACCAATTGCATAAACTTCAAGAGTAATTGCATCAGATGGATTTTATTCTCTAGGGTTCATGAGGGATTTTGGAGCTGGGCTCTTGGATCTTCATCCTATGGATAATGCAAAACTTCTATCTGAGGTAGATTCTTTACAGGGCACTCCATCTAAGCTGTTGGAGATTTTACTCTGGTTTATTGTATTGATTGTACTGTGATGATAGAATGACTACAGTAGTCAATTTGTGTAATGGTGTCTTACTTCAGATGGAATATAATGGATTAGTTTTGCATGACAATACGTTATATAAATTTAAATTGCCTTACTTCTCTTTTCTCCATTGTTGAGTTGTTTTTGCTCCTATTGCAACGTGTTATTTTAGAACCATTTGAGTCATCCCTGTTTATGCCTAGTGTTAACAAAGGGTTTGAAATTGGCTTCAATCTGACACAGGCAATCTTTTGTTAATTTATTGTTTGTTCAACAGTTTTTATTGGTCTGGTTTGAATTTTTTTTCTAAACCTAACTTCGTAGAGGAATAATTGATGAAACCAAGAAAGATAAAATGGGGAAGGCCCTTCCTTTCTTCACATAAATACTTGATGACTTGACAAAGATTTGGTCTACATATTTCAGATACCCATTTCAAATCCTTGTATGATTGAATCATGGCAATCTTCAAATTCCCAAAGTAACATCCCTTCTTTTTGTCAACTATCTTTTTGTTCCCAAATATGCAAACAAGTGGACAAGGTTCTTTTGTGTGCAAAGTAAGGATCATTCGCATGGAAAGGATGGAGTATGTGCAGTTCTTAGAGTTGAATGAGGATGAAAAAGGCCATGAAGGCATCATCATATTGATGAAGCTAAAAAGGAACTTGATGTATTTTACAATGCCTCTTAGTATGCATTCACCATTCTTCAATTGTGTGAAGAATCATTCATTCAACTACAACAACAAATTTGTTGCAGCTGTCAAAGGATCATAATACAGTACTGAAAGTGGGGGAACCTTCAAACTCCAACAATGATACCTTTGGTTTGTGGGATCTTCACTGAAATCAAGGCTGCAAATGAGTCATTTAGCATTCAGAATTGCCCTCATATACTGTACCTACTACATGGAATGTGAGTCTCTGGTTATTGGGGATCAAAATTTACTGTCCATATAAAGATTGCTCAATTCTTTTGATTGATGATGGAGAGAAGGTTTATATTTGGTTCATAATTCCTGTCAAATGACATTGCTACAAATTTGATAATATAATTAACAAGACAAAGCTTTTGTTGGAATAATTAATTGTCAAAGAAAGGCCCCATATGTTCCCTTGAAGTCAGCTGCACTTTAGAAAACTAGCACTCTTCCTCTGTCTTTTTTATCTTCTGATCTGAGCTTTTCGCCTGAACCCAAATCCAATCAAATCAACTTCATCAATGAGCCACTTAGCTTGACAGAACATGCAAAATTGATAAGAATTTACTCTTGGATCGATTCAGAGTGTGAAATTATTCTATATTCTTCTTCTTGATGTGACATTATGCAGCTCAGCAGTTGGTGTTTTCATTTGGAGAATTCAATTAATTATTATCAACTTTTGATCTCATCTAAAAAGATTTGATGAATCAAAAAGACTGACTCCAAAGTGGGTGTCAAAAAGCAATTAATTTCCTGAACACTCACTCTTGACAAGGATTTCAAAGCCTAAAATCATGGAATTTTAAAGGGTTCTATGCTAAATTTGATTTAATTCGAATCTTATCTTAATTAATTACATATTTTTAAATTAAAAATTAAATGAAGGTTGCTTTTAAGCTCTTGTCATAATCACTACCTGCCATCCTTTCACTAACTGGAACCACAATTTAATTATTATTCCTCCACCCCATTCGGCCAAAGGATTTAAGCCCATCCCAAAGTTTTCCTACACGACAAACATCCATGGTTATTAAACACTTATATTAATAATTTAATTTAATAATTAATTTTTAAATATTAATAATTATAAAGATAATTTTTTAAAATAAAAATAATATAAAATATTAAAATAATAAAAAGAATTTTTTAAAAACCCCTTAAAATTTTCAAAATGATTTTTTAATAAATTTCAAAAAACCCCTTAAAAATTTTATTTTGACACCTCTAAAATTAAAAAAAAAAATTACAATTACTTCAAAATATACAATTATACATCATTAATATCTAAAACTAGATTCGAGCCCAACTCAAACTTAAGTTAGTTGGCTTTAGGTCAAAATGATGTTGTTTAATTAATTTAAATCAAATTTTTTTATGTTTGTGAATTTTTCAAACTCATTTCAAACTTAAATTAAATAATTTTTGAACACCAGAGTTTAATTAAAATTAATATTGATTAGAATAAAAGAATATTTAATAAAATTTTTAGAGTAAAATGATATTTAATTTAAAGACATTTTTACCTTTTCAGTAATTTTACACAAAATTTAAGAGAATTTGTTAACAAATTTACTTTAGAGGGTGTGAATTTGACTTTTTTAAACTTGATGGTGGAGGGAGCAATTATCAAAATATTGGCTGGGACATAAATTTACCCTCCAAATAAATAATTAAGATACATAATATCTAATTTTTATTTCGAATTTTAATTCTCTGTTTTTTTTATTTTAAATTTAAATTTTGTCTTTGATTATAAAAAGAGGTAAAATTACGTAATTGCACCGCAACAGACTCTCCTATTTTCTTATAGAAGCAAAGCACAAAGTGACAAACATGCGCAGATTATTTTGGTCGTTTCTGAGCTGGCGCAACCGAAACTTCTCCGCCTTATCCGCGATGATAAAACCTTCTCCCCTCTAAATGACTAAATTACCCCCAGTTTCCTATAGACCAGATTGTAACGTTTAGCCTAAATAAAATCTTGTTCCTCAGCTCCAATCATTGCCTGCCACGACACGAAAACCTTTGAGAAGTAAAGCTTAGTGAAGAAATATTCTACCCATACAGAATCAGCTTTTACTATATATGAGCGGTTACTCATGAAAAGCCAAAAGCTCAACTCCTTTCTGTTGGACGCTCAGAAGAGAGAAAGCTGCTTACTACTTCCGCTCCTTAATCGCTCTCCCTTCCCTCGCTTCTCCGTAAGTTATCTTTTTCAATGTTATTTGCTTTAAATGTTGATCATTTTTTTTTTCTTATTTTTGCATGCCATGATGATGGCTGTGATCATTGTAGTTTGTTTTTGTGTTATGATTGGTGTTAATATGCGTTAGGTTTTTCATGCACTAGCTTACAAGGTGTTTGCATGCAGTGTTTTGGCTAAAATTTTGAATGTTGTTTCGATAAAGTTGATAGATGTAGAGTCGAGCTGAGTTACAGTGAATTTTTTATTCTTGCTTGGCTGAATTTTGGGTTTTCGTGGTGTAAAGTTTGCTCTTGGACTTCCATGTGTGATTTGGCTAGAAGACAAGGAAATAATCGAATTTTGTGTATATTGTTGTAGGAGCTTCTTTATTGAAACTTAATAGTTGCTACATTGCTCTTCTGCATTTTCCTTTTTCTGATGAGCCATGAGTTATCAGATTGAGACTTTATCTATCATTAGTTTTTTATGCTTCCAGGTGGATGGATTTGTTTTTCTTTTAATTCCTCTCTTTTTATTGAAGTTTCCTCTTCATTATTTTAAAGAGATTAATTGATCAACATTCTTAAAATTCTAGTATGGCGGCTTGATAATTGCTACTCTGCCCCTTGATGTTTATACTTGTTATGAATTTTTTTTTTTTTTTTTTTTTGAATGTTCTTCTTGGTTGAAAGATTTTAGTGTTCTTGTAGCCTAAGAAAAAGCGGTTTATCAGGGACTTAATGTTTTTATTTTCTTCCATCCAGCGTCTTAAATTTGGGATTAACCTCATTCTTTAGTTTTCCAATGCAAATTTTGCATTTAATTGGTCAATACTCAGTAGTTTTTAAGTTCACTTATGATGATGTATACATTGTAATTCGAGTCTTAATTTACCTGGACAATATTTATACGATAATCATATCTATCATTCATGAACTGAAGGTACTGGCCCAGTGTATGAGCAGAGAAGCTTCACTTCATATGCTCAGTACCGATAAACGTATCTTGAGTTTCTAAAGAAATTTATAGGTCTGTGATATAAACAAAGGGGAAAGAAAAACAAGACCACATTGTGTAGTGATATGTGATGGATGATTATCTCGATCAATATCTCTGCTCTTCGTCATGGTCAGATGTTAATCCAAGGGAAAAATCGACTTGGGACTATTGTGAACAACAAAATAGACTGCTTCCAGTTTCAGTTGGATCATATGAAGATGTTGAGAAAAGTTCGCCTGCAAGTATTCTAACTGCAAACCACAAAATGGAGAGCTTGGTTGACCAGGATTTGTCGTCAGTTGTTCTTGGTGAAGAGTCAGATTACAGTGTTGACAAGAATCTTCTTTCTGAAGGTGCTCAGGCACAAAAAAATTATCAGAATTGCAATGACAACCTCTCAAGTAAGATGAATGGAAGCTTAAAACTTGGAAATGTGGCCCCTCAATATGATACAGCTACTCCTATCCTCGGTTCAGTAAGTCTCAGTTATCCACAGAAGCTTCCAGTGGTCAGTCATATGACTTTATCTGATCTTTCTTATAATCAGTTAGGAAACCTTGGAGGAAATGGCAGTGAATTGTCTGATATTCAGAGATCCGTCGCAGATTCACAAACTCTTTCCCCAATTCCAGGATTTTGGCTTCCATCATCATATAAGGAGGTTTCTTCCTTGTCTCCTGGAATGGAACAAGATAGAATACAATGCTTTGGTCTGCAAGCAGAAAATATGAACAATGTTACAGATACTGCCAAGAACAGATACTTTGGGGTGGAGAAAATCCTTCAGTTTGATAACTTGCCTGCCTCAGTAACCCCCAAGGTATTCATATAATACAAATTATATGCTTAATTTTTATTGCTCAAATGTTTTATGGAGTTGCATAACTGGCTTAACAAGATATTAAACTTTCATGTGGTTGTGGCATCCTTATATTCAGTACGTCTAGTAATTGAATTGTTAGTGAATATTACCATCTAAGTTTTGGGGACGAAAGCCTTGCAGTGGACATATGACCATATCCATGCCGCCATCTTTGGAAACATGAATTGATGATTTTTTTTCTTTTTTGTTAATATGCCGTAGGGGAAACAAGAACTGCAAAGTCACCCATTGTCATCCTTTGCTGCTGCACCCCAGATGATGCCATCTCCACTTC
This sequence comes from Anacardium occidentale, assembly GCA_026122585.1. NCBI lineage: Eukaryota > Viridiplantae > Streptophyta > Magnoliopsida > Sapindales > Anacardiaceae > Anacardium > Anacardium occidentale. Next base: position 80,924 of record JAJEJH010000633.1, on the reverse strand, counting down.
AGGTTCTTATTATATCGAGATCTCAATTTCTGGTCAATTTTAATTATTTACCAGACCTAAGTTTCTTATCAGCAATTAAATGAGCAAAGGTAGTCTCATAAAGTATTCTACTATTAAGCGTTCAACTTCTGAATACAGACAGTATCAGCTGCTCCAACTGGTAGCATTAATGGAACTGGAAAACCCCGAGCAAGGGCACGTCGAGGCCAGGCCACTGACCCACACAGCATTGCTGAAAGGGTTGGTTTAAAAGTCTTATAAATATCATCAGTTATTTTCCCTGCATCATTTTCAAGCTGACTCTTGCAAAATGTGAAGTAGTTGTACCATCTGATTTGGTTTGCTAGAACATTGAATTATTTTACTTAAAATGAATAAATGCAGCTTAGGAGAGAGAAAATTGCTGGAAGGATGAAGAATTTGCAAGAGCTTGTACCTAATTCCAATAAGGTACGTCTTGCATAAGTTGTCACCATGATCATTTAACAGCATTCTATATATTTGTTCTCTTCAGTGATTATCCAGGTGTTTTTTCCAGTTTGAAACTTGGATAGATATGTAGCAGATATGTCTAGGGCATATATGGATTATCTTGCGAGAATCTGTTTAGAAACAGGGCAAAGTTGTTTTAGTTTCAACTGGAGATCTAAACATAGCAACTCTTTTTCAGTGAAATCTAATCTGATGAATATTGTACATATATGATTTTTGCATGCCGGAATGACCTGTGTTCTCATTTCTTTTTCTTGCAAAGAAAGAAGTGATTTTAACAGTAATGAATATAGCGAAAAACTGCACCAGCACATTTTACTTCCGTCATATATTATTTTTTTGTTCTAAGGATGGGTGGTGGGTCATAGCTATGGTTGAATAATGGTCTTGAGTTGCTTGTGAGCTTAAATTGCAACTTGGATCGTAAGATTCCAGCTCAAGCCAAGGATTGAACTCGCTTTTATAAATGAATTGAATTAGAGTCAATTCGAATATTTGAATTCGAACTTAACTCAGATTAAATCGAGTCTATAGTCAATTGTTTTCAAATCAAGTTTGAGTTTCAATTTACAAATTGAGATTTGTTCAAATCTTTGATTTATTTAGCTTGTTGATCTCAAATTGAATTTTTCGGATATGAGTCAATCTCAAACAGACTCCCAAATAGGTTTTTGTCCCAAACCCATCCAGGCAGACTGAACCAGGTGGCCAGCCAAAGAAAGTGGCTGGTAAACCACCTGATTGAATCCTTGGGGGCTACTTCCTTTGTAACCATTTTGTTTGTCCATGCACCCAATAATTTCAGGCTTAATTATGCAGCATATGAGTTTTAGCAATTTTCTAACTCCATCTTGTTTCTGCAGACCGACAAGGCATCCATGCTTGATGAGATCATAGACTACGTTAAATTTCTTCAACTCCAGGTCAAGGTATGATTAAGCTTAATATAGTCTTCGGAGATACTCGGTATACCACATTTATACTTGAAAAATTGGAGTCCCGTTAAACTGTGAAGAGCAGCAGTACAAGTAATCAATTGTTTTTTTCTTTTTTTGGATAAATCGATAGTAGACCCAATCAGAGTGGACAATTTTAGTCCAGTAAACTTCAAAGCACCTTAATATGGCAAAGTTTGACCATTTCAGGTACTAAGCATGAGCAGGTTGGGGGCTGCAGGGGCAGTTCTTCCTCTCATCACAGATGGTCAAGCCGAGGTGCTGCACCCTTCTTATTTTATATCCATATGAATTTAATATGGTATTGGAAAATTTTTCTTTCATTAGAAGTGTTGCCTGTTTCTCGAACTCGGTAGTGATTATTGAATTAATCTCCTATTGGCTTATTTTACATGCTAGACCCTTTCCCCGCTTAAATGAAATATGTTTATTTCTTGTCAAATGATATATGTTCACTTCTATATTAGGGCTCCACTGGGTTGTCTCTATCGCCAGCAGCTGGTAAAGGAGTAGATCTTATTTCTTTGAATCCTGATCAAGTTGGCTTGGAAGAAGAGGTAGTGAAGTTAATGGCAACAAATGTCAGAATGGCAATGCAATATCTTCAGACGAAAGGCCTGTGCCTCATGCCCATCGCCTTGGCTGCTTCCATATCCAGTGGAAAGGCTTCTTCATCTTCATCATCATCAGCTGCAGCTATTTCTGAAGAGTGGAAGAAATTTGGGTATGGTAACAATGTCGTCAAAAATAAAAATAGCAGCAGCAGCAGTAGCAACAGCAGTTTGGCAAGCGATAGTAATATTATAACGGGGAACGTCCGAGAAGCAGCCACCTTAAACGGTTGCAATGGAGATACTAAACACGCGAAGAACACTTTCTGCACTGCCACAGAACTTGAACCAAAAACCTGAACGAGCTCTACTGTAACCCTTATGATATTGTTCCTTTTGTTTTTTGTTGTTCATAAATTTCGGCTGATTTATATTGGAGACCAGACAACAGTAGATTCTCATCAGAATAATCAATTTATATAAATAATAACTACCTCATTAAATTGAACTAATTAATAAAAATGTAATCTACAGACTTCTCTTCTTGTTGATTGTTGATAACAATAAAAGAAAACTATGGGGAGGGGGGTAGGCTTTAATGGCATAATCTATGTATGTATCTATTAAAACAACGCTGGGGATACAACAATAATAATTACATTCCTAATCCCATGCCGCCTTCTCATGTATTTTATACTGGGAAAGAAAATAGAAAGGGGTTTTCGGAGAGGAACCTACAATTTTAAGTTAGGACTTGTCAAAAGCCATTTGATGTCTTCTGGGATTTCTTCTTGAAATTCGTTACACTGCATTGGGGACACACATATTCCAACCCATCTGTCTTTGCATAGTCCTGTGTCATTTACCACATATAATTCAGTCAATCGGATGCACTTTGCCACATTAGAAGGAGCTTATTTTCTATTTTATATAAAATCTGAATTGCAAACCTTAAAGGCACCAAGCCCCTGCCTCCTATCACAGCCGAAATGCGCCCACTCACCACATATTCCACAATTAACCCAATCACCTGGTGCGCTACTGTGACACAATAAGCAGCATTCTCCATCTACATCATCATGAGCCAATTCATATTCTAAAAGGTAAGTTTCATAGTGTCTTTTTAGAGTATTGCCAACACCCTGCATAACCATACAGAAGGAACTAGTAAATTCGCCAAAGTATGTAAAAAAAAAAGTCAAATTGAGATCGCCAAGTTTGAATAGAGAATGCTAGTAACATTTTCACTCACATACCAAACATAAAATGAACGACAACACCACAAAATCCAAATCTTATCGAATAACATTGGATGGCATGCCACTTGAGACCGAAAAATAGGGACAAAAACTTGGGATATAGTAGACATTATTCTATACAACCTTGTAATAATGACATGGATACAAGGAAAACTCTGAAAATAATTATCTTCCTAAGTAGTGATAACCATGTGCAGCAACAGCAAAAACAAAGCAAAATCTTTGACTACATCAGGAGCGTGATAAATATTCATTGTAGGGCATCACATGCATTAAATCAAAAGATAGATTAAAATCTGACAGGTTAATACAGTGAATCTTCCACATCATATAATAACTTAAATTCGTTTTTCTCTGAGTAAAAGACTTCATGTTACTCTCCCTCAACCAAAGAATGGTTATTACCTCTAAACCTAGAATAACCACCGTTAAAACACTATTTGGTTTTCAGACTTATAATGATATGAAATCAGAATAAAAAAAAAAAGGCATGAGAAAAAAATATGAAGCTAATGACATGAGATCGAAACATAAAATATAAAAATTATATACAAAAGACAGAATATAAAATTATTGAGAATGCATGCCAGGAAAAGGAACAGCAAAAAAAAAAAAAAAAAAAGTAGAATAGAAGAAGTAATATTTCCTGTTTGTTAAGCATATTAATTGACAATATGAAGTTATCAAACTTTCAGGGATTATTAGCATGATACATGACACTGTTAACAATTTACCAAAGAAAAAAAAAATAACATGAACTCATTGAACCAAAATTAAGAAAGCCCAGAAATGAATAATGTGGTATGAAAACATACAGAAGGATTAAACAGCGAGAGAAGTTAAAGTCAAAAAATAATCAATGTAAACAAAGTATCAGAACAAACCAAAATGCTTTCAATAGTTTCCAACAAAATAGTTTTGCATCACAACTGCATATTGCAAACATGAGAGAAGAGTTCATGGACTACATAGTTCAGGTTCAGACTTCTGAACTTGAATACATCTCGTCATTTCTTTACTCTCAAATAAATATGGCTTTCATTTGTCCCTTGATAATGCATTTTCATATAGAGCAACAAAAAAACCAATTACAAGAAAATAATATGATTAGAGATGGGAAACCATACAGTCATTCTATTAGTCAATGTATGGTTGCGCATCTTAGAGAAAACTTGTCCTTTCCAGTTGATGCCATTTCCAACATGAAAGCCTCCCCTTGAAACCACCTGAAGGACCCAATATCTCAATTTAGATCTCTCCTAATTAGTAAATAATATTAATCATATCATAAAAGCATACCTCTCTATACAAGTTGAAAAGGTCAAGACGTTTAGCATTGAGAATGGCATCAGGAAACTCTGCCAACCCACCTTGAGGAACAAGACGAGTATGCCCACGAAGAATTAAAAATTGCATTACATCCCTCAGAAATTCCTCCTGCCAGAATACAAGGACTATAAGCAAATTTTAATCAACCAAGAAAAGTTCTATTCCTTGTTATAAAGAGGCACTTGATTTAGAGTCCTGGCACAATATATTAACATTAAAAACCTTTTCTTTTTTTTCTTTTTTCTGGTAGGGGCTAATGCAAAGAAAAAAGGTCAACTGTCAGCCCAGAGCACTAAAACCCCCCTCCAATCATAATTTAAAGCTAATCCAGCCTCTAACTTAGGGCCCATGTTAGCCAGATGATAGTAGAGAAGATGTTCCATGCCACTTAATAAAGACATATACCAATTAACAATATAAAGATAAATAATGGAAGTAGCCAATTCCTAGTAAACTGATTATTGGAAAACATAAAACAATTTCTCAGGGCACTATCATATGATAGAATCAAACACAAACACAAAAGGCAAGTTTTGTGTAACAAATAAGACTCCTAAAGGCCCTGGCTTGCTAAATTGTGGCTCAATATTCTCCCTCTTAACAATACCCACTCCCCAAAAAAAAAAAAAAAAAAAAGAAGAAGAAGAAGAAGATGAAGCACACTGTAGAAACTAACATCATGAGCAAATCCCAAACCACACCCGAAAAGTCAAAAATACTAACCTCTGAGCAAACTTGTATTGGTGCTCTGCCACAGCCATGTTTCTTAAGGGGCAGCGGATTTAATGAAATAATCTGTTGAGCCTGATAAGAGCTAGATGTTCTCCTATGAGGAACAGGAGTAGGACCCACAGCAACATGCTTCACTGGGGCCACTGGCAAGGCAGGCTTTGCTTGTTCACCATCATATTTTTGAGCCTCAGAAAATCCCGAAAAAGGAAGCACCTTATGACGACGAGTATGAGGGATCGGCCTCATTGCAGCTACACTCACTTTTGGTCTAAAATTACCTCCATTTTCAGCTTCAAGGCCCTTAGTTTCTCTGCAACATTCAAATCTTTTACGACTGGGTGCAGGAGGTACTAACCAACTAGGAGGCCTAGTGAGAAGAGAATTTTCAGTATGCAATTCTTTTCCCTGATTTGTACAGAAGAAAAGCAGGCGTTCAGCATCATCTTTCTCAAATGAAGCAACCGATAACCCTTGAATGCTAGCAATTCCCAGCATAACTAAGCTGCGATAAGATAAATCTGGTGCCAGTTGCCTTAAAACCTGTGAATACACACCACAATAAAAAGCCATGACCATTAAGGATATTGACCTCATGGCAAAATATTAAATTGGATTATAAAGAGTCTAATGTATAGTGCAGCAAAACTTAATTGAAACTGGATAATAATCTTTCTAGTCAACAGTTTACTGCTACAGTAATGGAATCATTTCTTATCTTATTAGCACTTCGAAGTTTAGAATTCCTTCCACTAATATCAACATAAATAAAGAACCAGGAGAAACTTAAAAAACTTTTGAATCAAGCTAAGTGAACCTTGCTGTCATTGAATCAATCAATCTTGATTATACCCTTGATCCATTTCTCTGTGGAGCACATCATAATAAAAATAATAATTCTACTCTTGAGGATACCATGCACACAAGTTTTGGATCAGCAATTAACAAGATAATAATATTCATACTGCCAGACGTACAAAATGGCTCAACCAAACAAATACTAATGTTTCTGTTGCAAACCTGGATTGTATAATTGATATTCTGAATTTTAGTACTGAATGTAATGAATTTTTATTGAAGGGAAAAGAACATGAATTACAATTAAAAGGACAAAATCTCTGACATTCTGCCAAAAGACTCCAATGGTGCTTCAACTTCTGGAATACAATGCTACACTGAAATTAGATTCTCGAAAGCTCTCTTCCTTTCCAAAATCCTACTATACTATTTACATAATTAAAAACCTAACCTATTTGGACTCCCAATATACTAGTTCCTAATAAACTAATATTCATAATCAATAATATGTCTCTAATACTATTTCTAATTAAATAGTAATATTCTAAATCTCTAAATTACCTAATTGGTCTCTAACTTATCTAAGGTCTAACAATTCCTCCCCTTAGCAACAACCTTGTTCCCAAGGCTCAAATACATAAATTCACCCTGAAAATGGCCTGGACAGCTCCATGGAATGACATGCTGTTGGAGCTGTTTCAATTCTGCCTTCCTTAGCTACCACTGGCTCTGTGTCATCATTGTCAGCTGCAATTGACACCAAGAGGTGTGTATATGAACAAACATGGTAAGGCATGTACTGCTCATCACACCAGAAACACTAATTTCAAGCTCACCGAACTCGTATATAAGCTTGCATCAGCTGAAAATTGCCACAGTCATCTCATGGAGGAAGTAGGCTAAGAGTTTGGTTGGGGCAGTAGGTGAGTGACTAGAGTTTTTGTTTTATTGCACAGAAAATTGTTAAATTTAGAGGTAGCACTTGGCTGGGTAGTTGGGGAATTTTGGGAAAAGTAGGGTTGGTTATAATTGTTGGTTCATTTTTCATGGAATCAGAATATTTTATCACGCAGCAGAAGCTTCAATTTAAAATTAAATATAATATTCATCCGTGAGAATTTAATCAAGATCAGAATATGAATGTATTACGCATAACATGCTACAACAGGTTGTTTCGTATACTTACATTGGAGACTCCTGCATCTTTAATCAACATAATGGGGCGCATATCACTCCTCAATCCAACATAGGAGGCCCCGAGGTATCCACAGGAGCAAGATAGAGGCAAAGGAGGGCTAAATGGGTATGCTAGAACCCATTTAAAACATAACATATGAGATAGTGTTTGAAAATTTTGAAAAAAGTCGAAAAAGGTCGCAATACAATTCGTTTATATAGAAACTGATAAACAGCCATTCATCAATCACGTACAGTTATTCATACGAACCATATCGTATTGCATCATACCTATGATTTGACCCTCAGAATATGTGATGAGATTAATGGATAAGGTCAATGTAAGATAACAAAAGTTCGTTCGTTCGTTCACTCACTATGCACAATCATTCATGTGACCTAAAACTTATCCAACATCTAAACCTTCTTTATCCAAATGGGCTAAAATCAACTCTCCAATAATCCATTCAACTCATCCATTTTTAGGCTATTTCAATTTGGTCTCATAAGTAGACAAAGTCATACTTAAGTCCAACTATCCTAAAGAGCTCAAAATCGTCATCCTAAAGGGCATGACTCATTCTATACAACCCCAAGTCCTCTAGACATCGTGGACTATCCCTTTGTGTGACCCATAGACTCTTTATCATATCAATAGTGAATAGATTCGTGACAAATCTACAATATGTCATACACAAACCATAATTGACTTCTAGTAAGACATCATAATCATCCAAATTACAAAGTGTCAATAACAGACATCAACATGTCAACAACATGATTACCGTACAATTTGATCATTTCATCAACTAATATCTAATCGAGATTGAAGCAAAGAATTAGTGTTTACTTTAGAGAACCCCCGATATGCATTGACTGACATTTGTATCAATGACGAGACGATATTGCATCAAACAACTCAATCCCATTGTGGTTATAGATTTGAGTGGTTGTTAACATCTATTAGTAGGCTTAATAAAGAAACCTACTCCCATACTTATGAGAGACAATATGGTCAATCACCACTAGTCTAATAATCTTTTCTCAAGTACTACATTGAGCTATTGTTAAACCATATTAACCCTTTTATAATACGATTCAATGACCTCGAATGGAAGAATTATATGTATCACTGTTTGTTAAAGGATATATACTGACACTGAGGTAACCATCCATATAAAATCCTCTTGATGAGTCAATATGGTGAATACGTCAACACAACATGTACTTATGTGTTACACCAGATTGTCAACAAAAAACTTTGACATGTAAGATCTGTCACTATGCTGTGGTAGAGTCATTCACCATTATGATAATTTTAACCATATTACATGTGTCTTAGGTCAAAATGATATCGGGACTACGGATATTTCTAAAATAGCCATCACATGTGAACATAAGATTCTTACAATTGACACACCGATCCTCCCGTCATGATTCAGTCATCCTAAGAGCATTCATCTTTGATGAAGAAATGTTAATTTTATTTATATAAAAATGACACGAATACAAATACATTCCTGCAAGGAATAACTTTAGAGCATTTACTCTCACAATAATTTTGGATGAACTTGGGTTGTATAGTAAGGGAAGTTTAGGTAAAATAAGATTAGGTATGTAAGGCATTTAGGAAAGGCTTTAGGCCGATTGGTCTCCAATCATGGGTCAAAGCAGGAACCACCCGAGTTACAACCCAATCCACCCCTCCTTTTATTTCATCTTTGATGTTTCAAGCAATTGTCATTGCACAACTAAGCTCCATTGGTTCATACTCCTGCAAGTGAAGCTTCACCTCTTATGTTAGTCTATCGACAAAGCAGCCTGGGTATGCTTATTCTGGCAAGTCCAATACCATCCTCACAACCATCTCAAGCTATTGGATGTATCTCCACAATTGTCATCTGTCAATGCCAGAGAGCCACCAACTTCTCCTACGAATTTCTAATCCGATCCCCTTTGCAGCATCTCATCAATTCAACCAAAAAACTCTCTCAATCCAGCACTAGTCATCTAGCCCTTATCTATCACAGCTAATGCACGATTGTCCCCTCCATGAAGATGAATAGGAGTTATATTTTCAACCCAAACGGGGTATGATGCACCTTAAAATATTTCTCCACTTAGTATAATTACTCTACTTGATCCTAACCATCAAAGTTGGGGAACTCACTCTTTTGAATGCTAGTCGCTAGTTGTCTCCATAAAAGTCAAAACGAAGAGATAAACTCGATAGTGGTTGAATTGTCTGGGATTGGATTGCGGTGATTGACTATGGGGGGTGGAATTGATTTGTGGTGATAAGTTGTGGTCTAGGTGACTTGTGGAGCAAAGGTTGGTAGGAATAAAATTAATAGGTTAAGATATGGGTGGCCACTCTGATGGAGGGGCATAGATTGTTGTTAGGATTGAGTGGATAAATTTCGAAGGGCTGGTTAGGCCGAAAGGTTGATAAGGGGTTTGTTGGTGGTTAGCTTGCAGGATGTAGAGTGAAGTTTGATTCCCCGAAGTTTGATGGCTGATGGAATTGGGTTGATGACTAGTTGGTATAGCATGGTGATACCAAATGAGGGCAATTTGTTCTCTAATTATGGCATGTTTCCCTCCCATCAAAGCCACCATGTCTTTTATTGTCAAAATTTCCAAGATTTTATTCTTGCAATCTCTGGAATGGAAATTCTAATAATTTCTCCTCCACCTTTTGGAACTACTACTCCTTTAACTCTTTGATTTCCTTTTCAATTGATTCCACCCTATTCTCCATCCTTGTGTTAACCATAGGCTTAAAACAAGACCCTAATACCAATTATTGCCAGCCCAAATTATACAGTCATAAGTTTGAATTCTAGTTCTGAATGTAATGACTTTTTATTGAAGAAAAATACAAGGATTACAATTAAATGGACAAAATCTCTAACACTCCACCAAAACACTTCGATGGTGCTCCACCTCTCATGGTACAACACTACTTGATTTTCAAAAGCTCTCTCCCTCCCCAAAATTCTAATATACTATTTATATAACTAAAAATATACCCTAATTGGACTCACACTATACTAATTCCAAATAAACTAATATTTCTAATTGATAATATATTCCTATTAATAAACTAAATATTAATATTCTAAATGTCTAAATTACCTAGTTGGACTCTAACTGACTCGGGGGCCTAACTGTTCATCGTTAGCAAACCACCTCTAAAAACAAGAACTAAAGGCAATAATAAAGCTCAAATTAAAAGAGGACACAAATAGATTGGAAATAAGAAGAAAAGAGAAATCTAACCTGTGAAGCCCATGTGGGAACCTTCATGCAAACTTCAAAAACACTTGCCCCACAAGCTATTGAGGCAGACTTTCGAGGCTCACATGAAGGAGATCCGCTTTCCACAAAGCTTGGCAATGCATGAGCTAGCCGACTATTCTCAATAATCTCATTCTTTATATGGTTTTCCAAAAGCTGAGAAACAAACCCAAAACTGTCACAAAAATGAATTTAGAGATCTAACACTCAAACATCAGTCAAACATTGTAAAGATAAATAATCCTTGCCTGATCATTAAAACAAGTCTGTGCACTTCCAGATACCAGAAGTGATATGTGAGCAGAACTACATGTTGATAAATCACATCGCATGGTAACTACACCACGAGAAAATGTTCCAGCTTGAAGGGGTGGCGGTGGAGCACTGCAAAAAATATGTTTAAATGATTAGTAGACTATTAAAACAAAACATATACCCATCACACAAGAGAATATGCAATCTCCAAATAAGTACTTTTTTACAAGTCCCTAACTAGAGAATACAAGTAATAGTATAAAAAATAAGTGAAAATTAACATGTTTTTGGCACATGATCATTATATACCTTGTCCGATTATGGAGTTTACCTCCTCGTATCTGCATACACATCACCAGGGTTAAAAAATGGAAAAAGAAGAACAGAGTTACCAAATAGAAAACACATACATATAGACAAAATGTAGAATTGTAGAAAACAATAACATAATGAGTAGGTCAGAAATGGTAATCCTGAAACAAAAAGAAGAATGATAGAATTCAACAAATCGATGAAATTGATGGATTTGTGTAACCAATATGCATGGTAATAGAAACATGGAGAAATTTGTAGATCAATCACAAATTGCCAATGTCATTTTGATAATTTATTTGCATGACACTAATGATTAGGCATCTCATTAATAACTGTTGGTACTAGCATTTTAGGTTATGTTTACAAATGATATTGCAACTACATTAACTTCATATTATATTATTGTAATTGGATATTACCAACTTAATTAGCTTGGTTAAAACTGAAAGGTTAGTCATTGATTGGGCAGATGCCTAAGGATTAAAGGAAAATGTAGGTACATGAAAAAATTGATGTCAAATATCATCTCTAACACTCTAAATGGTTGTATGCTTATCACCAATTTTACTTTTGGTAATGATTCAGCTCCAATTTGATAATAGAAAACTTGTTAGAATCCAAATTTGACCCAGACCTATTTGCATCCAACCCTATCTTCAGAGTTATACAAAGCAAAGGGAAGTTATTATCATTTTAGGGAACACGGAATGTTTGCAAAGAGACCGACCAAAACTCTTTGCTAATCAACTCCACGACATGAAGTTGAGGTGTAACAGATAAATTAAATAGAACTCTTGCATCAAACTTACTTCAATGTTTAAGAGAGCATTTAGTCCGTCCGCCAAAGATACCAATAAACATGCATCCTGTGAAGAGTATGGTTTTTCAAAATAACATATTAGGAAAATAGCACAGGCAATTCAGCTATCAAACAGCAAGTAGATCTGAAGATTAAATAAATAAAACCTACCAATATACATGAAATTCCACAAACAAGAAATCTCAAGGTCACATCATCATCATATATCTTTATAGAAGGAAGATTCTCAGGAGAATCTTCTTCCCCCTGCACATCTACCTCAGGCAGAGCAATATCAATCTTGGGAGGGTCCCCAAGCAAATATGGTCCCAGCTTACTACTAACTTTTTGGCCATTAGAAGGCAACTCATCATCGTTTCGTACACAATACATCCGAAAAGATGCATGTGCAAGTTGGAATGCATCCCACGTATGGCTGCAGGAACTGCAATGAACAAGAGTCCAGAACATCGCCTTTATTACTAATTATAAAGAGTCATGCACTACAGCTTTACCACAAAAAAAAAAATTCAGCATCTAAATAAATAAATCTCAAAGAATGTCCTTAGGGAAAGGGCAGCACAAGTTGCATCCAACCAATAGATCAATAATTTCATCAAATAAAAAGCTGAAAATCTGACTACTTTTATTATATCATTACAAGTCTACTCATTACATTACAGTGTGAATCATCAAGTAATAACTAACAGCACTAACCTAGAGGAGAGTAGAATACTACCAAATTAGATTTAATGAAAAAGTAAATGACTAGTTGAAATTGTTTGTTGCAATTAGAAAATAAAACTAAACAATAAAAGATCAAACCTTTGCACCACCAATAAAAGTGCCTGACGAAAATGACAGGCTGCATAGCATGAAAATGAATGTTTCCAATATATAACATAAGGAACTCCCTGCAAGAGTAAAAACACCACAGTGAACAACTTTAGCATAAAAGTGCTTAAAAACATATATACAGCAGATCCCCTTCTTCCAAGTAAAACTTGAATTCCAAGATTAACTATAATTTCACTGCCATGTATCTATGCAGCAAGAATTTAAAAATAAAACAAATAAAATTGCCCACAATCTCTGTAACCTTTGAATGAAGTGCCTCCGCCAGTTTTTCACCATTTGGAATCTCTAGATAAACCTGCATGAACATTTGAGAGTAGTTCAAAAGATATATAAATGGTTCAGGCCATCCAAAGCAGATGCAAACAGTGTAAAGAAGTAATTACAAGATCCAAGACATGGATATGAATTAAAAAAAGAAGGGTATCACTAATAACTTGTGAAACAAAGAATCACTTCAGAAACTATGCAGATCTAAATGACCTCAGGCTATCAAACTACCAAACTAAAACTTGTTTGAGATAATAAACTAAAAGACTCGTTTTTGGATCCAAAAACTAACTCTAACCAAGTCCCACATAAAATTAACTTTGTTTTTTCTTAGACTAAATAGTCCTCCGAATTATTTGCCCATTTGAGGACATATTTTCTCCCTTATAGTAAGTTTTCCTCCTTCTGTCATAATAATATAGAAGCTCAGTGCATCAATATCGGTTGAGAAATAGACTTAGTTCTAGCTAAAAATGACAACAGCCAAGGTTAAACCATGTAAAACAACACCAACCAACCATCCACATCCATGCATTAGATGCCATACACAGACATACAAGAAAAAGACTACAGACTACTAGCAAATTAAATCCTACTCCACATTTTTTTGTGCCCGGTTAGTAAGTTTATTAAATGTCACAACTTCAGAAGCAGTTATGAAGCTCATAGTTTCAAGCCACGAAGGAAACCACCCACTCATCAACATACATTACAACGGAAAATCATAAAATGATGAATAACTCACAGTAGTAGGTAATGTGGAACCGAACAGACCACATAAGGCTTCTGGGGTGGACAAGTCAAAATCTCCCCAGACCAGAGACCCAATTTCTTCACTATCATCAATCTGCTCTCCTTGCAAATATACAATATTAGGCTCTGATGATTCAAGAACTCTCCGGAATTCATCAGTACTTGGATTACTCAAAACTTGAACCTGCACTCAAAGACAAAGAAGGACAATAAGGTTAAACCCTGGTAAACCAAAAATAATTATACTAAGAAACTTAGACCCAAAATAGAATAATTTACACCTCAAGTCGACCAGATGAAGAGAGTTCTGGAAACGGGTACTGGGGCTTTTCATCAGAAGCTGCCCGTTTTTGCTTACTATCAGAGAATTTCTTGCTTAAAACTGCAAGCAAACTACAAGGATTCCTTGAAGAACCTTGTGCATGAAACATCATGCATACATAACCACACCCTCAAGTGAGATTAAAATAAACAAAAAAAAAAAACAGATCTTCAGCAACAAACCCAGAGCTTTGCAGCAACAGAAACAAACACCAAACTATCAAATTAAATCAAAACCCTAGGATTTGCCACAAATCCAGGACCCCAGCTGCTCAAATCCAGGTAAAAGAAAACTCGAATTCCAAACAATCTTGTCATCCCCTAACAGCAACCAGTCAAGGCTCACAAAGTTGAATAGCAACCCAGATGAGAGAAGCAAGAAATCAAGCCACCCAAATGGGCAAAATCACCAGAAAAGGGAATAAAATCCCTCAAAACGGCCAAAATTGAGAAAGAGCGAGGAGTAAAATTAAAGAAACCCTAAGAGTGCATTAGGTCTATGATAATAAAGAAATCACACTAACCCGAAAGGACATTTCTTTTTCTAAACCTATTCGTCCAAATAAAAATCTCCTTACGCTCTTACAAATAAAAAAGAATTAGAATAAATATAAAATATAAATCAAACCCCAAAATCTAAGTCTCACATTAAATAAATAATTAAAACAAAAAACAAAGTTTACTTATTAAATCAATAGTTTTGACTACAGTTTCTCAAACCCACACCAATCCCGTCAATGCAAAAACAAAAACACTTTGATTTCGAAAAACAAAAACAAAATAACCATTTTGACAAATAAAACCACGATTAAAAATTTATTTATTAAAAGAAACAGAAAATTTACATTAGACTCACGGTTACATTAAGAACCCAATAACAATATCAACATGCTACTGTAAGTAACTGCATAGAACTAAAAAAAATTAAAAAATAAAGGAAATTGCTTAGGTGTCTTTTTTTGTTCTTGGGGTTTCTGGGAAAGTTATTAAACGAGAAATCTTAAATTAAGAATTTAACTTCACTTCTGGTTTTGTTTTGGATTTGGACACAACACTGTCCACATATTTAGAGTCGGATTCTATTGTTATTGTCCAAATCTTGATCACGATCATGATGACCATCGCCAAATCTTGCTAACGCTGGTAAAAGTTATTTGGAAGCAGACTTGAGTAATGTTCTTGGTTGGTCCTTTTTACCTGGGTCCCGTTGACAGGATTCATTCACACTTAGGCCAAACAACATATTCCCACCCAAGGTTCTCCTAATTAACTTCCACCCAAAATATTTTCAGAATACCAAATACCCACCCCTTAACAAATTCCTTTGAATTTTATTTACTTTTTTATTAAAATAACTAAAATATTTTTTAATAAATAAAATAAACAATATTAATATTAAAATAAATTTTAATATAAAATTATATTAATATAATAACAACAAACTTAAAAATTATAAAAAATTAAATTAAATTAAATTAAAAAATCATCGTTATTGACAGTATTGATCACTATTAATTTAATCAAATGATTGAAAAAAATCACATAGTTTATTGACGGTCGAATTTAACTACCTCTGCCATCAGAAATGATTGAAAACGGTTAGTATACTTGAAATTAATCGTTTCCTATCATTTTCTACAATAGAGACGACTAAATTTGACTATCGCCATTAGATCTTTGATGACTAAATCTGGTCGCTTTTGTCATTAAAACGATTAAATCCGACCATCAATAAAATCAGATAATCAAAGTGACCACTTGATCAGGTTAACAATTGTCACCATCGCCTATGACATTATGGCAACAGTGATTTTAATTTTTATTTTATTTTTAAAATTTTTATTAAATTTTTAGTTTTTATTGAATGTTTATTATTATTTTATATTTTAATTATTTTTATAAAATTATTTTTATTATTTTTAAATTTTTGTTAAAAAATACTTTATGATTAATTATATTTAACGACTGACTTTAATTAATAAATAAATATTTAACTTTTTTTTAAGTTTTCACTACAAATTTTTAATTAAAAATTTATCACTCATGGAAACCTCGGTCGTTTGGACATATAGATAGATTCTTTAGTTGGCCAAACCACATATTCCCCCCAAGGTTTTTTTCAATGGTCAAATCCTGTCTATTTATTTTCTTAAATTCAAATACTCACCCTTAAATCATTTTTCATTTATTTCTATCATAATATTCTGTTAGTTAAATGGCAAATTACTTATTTATCCTTTTAATTAATAACTAAAATATTCTTCACCAAATGTTATAATACAAACAAAACGTAATCAACCCTTACAAATCACTTATTTACACAAACTACTTATCTATACCCAAAGTTTTCAGTCTCTTTCACATAAACCCAAAGAAAACATCATATTTTTTTTCATTTTCAAGTCTAGTTAAACACAAACCCATGTCACGGAAAATATCTTAATTTCTAAACTTGAACTACATTCCCTTTGTCCTATGCATTCTCATGAACCAAACATAAAAAATAGAACCACTAAAATGCAGAAAACATCAGCCAAAAACAAAAACAAAGCAATCTAGCAAGTTTAGTATCAGATTTATTTTCTATTTTGCAAAAACAAAAGGCCTCAGACTCAAATTCAGATGTCAATTGCTAAGAGTTAAGCTTCAAGATCTACGCCTGCAACCTGTTTTTTTCTTCAAACCGTTGTTACATATCTGGAAATAACACAAATCCAACACCTCTCCCTTCTTCTAAATTAATTCACTCTGATTATGTTAGTGAATTTGGATTTTCTCTCTTTTCTTTTTTTTTAACATAGCATCAATATCATTCAACTTGTTACCTTCTTGATACCACAACCAATTATTCTACATAGCATGTAAACAAATACTCTTCTTTTTCTATTCCTAGATACCAAAAAGAGAAGTCTTTTTTTCTTTTAAATAGAAGATGGAGAGAGCCAGCGACAAGGAAGCGAGTCATGGACACAAAGAGGGAGAGACCTTGAAGGTGATAAGGATGAGAAAGTGAGGGACATGAGTGAAACATTACAAAATATGGCTCAACTCTTACTCTACTCCTATTGCAGTGGCTCAAGCATACGATACATTGATGTTTTATCTACGAGGACTATCTATCAAGTTGAACTTTTTAGACATTTTAAAATGAGACGATCGACTGATATTTTGTTTAACACCAACTAATTTTCGAAAGTTTTTCTAGCTCTTACCCTTATCCTTTTTTTTGATTGATTCTCCGCTCTCATTTCTGTTATCTTCCCTCGTGTAAGTCATTCGTTTGAGTCTATCTTTCATAACCACTGGTTATTATTCTTTTTTTTTTACGTAATTTTTTTAAATTCTTTATTAATTTTAATGGATGGGTGAGAGTAAATTACTTATTTATCCTTTAACTAACAAGGTATTCTGATTGAAATGGATGAAAAATGACTTAAGCGTGGGTATTTGGATTTAAAAATATAAATGAGTGAGACTTTGTCATTTGAGGAAACCTTGGTGGGGAACAAGTCGTATGGCCTCTTGTGTTTATGAATTTACCTTTGCAAAAGGCTGCACCTCCAACTCGAACTTGACTAAATGTTTGCCAACATTTAATACAATGCAATTCTATGTTACACAATTTGCTTAATCCACTGTCATGTAATGTGCAAGATGCCCGTCTATTTAAACACGGAAAAAAGAGGATGACCTCCTATGCATGAAACTGTTCAACTAATATCAAGAGTCAACAGAATGTAGATGAGCAAGCTATATTACCAAATCATAATGTTATTGACTCCTTTACAATTGCTTAAGCTTGTATTTATAATGTAATTTGGCTTATGGCAACAACACTACTTGCAAAGGAATTTAACCTTAATAGACAACAAGTTACAGTGGAGTATGACTCATTTTCACTGACAAACCTAATGCTACACAAAGCACAAGACTTACTGTTTTTGATTCTTCTTTGATGGCCTTGTTGAAGTCCCTGCTGTTAGATTTATTGAAGTACTAAATTTTGA
The DNA here is from genome assembly GCA_026122585.1 of Anacardium occidentale. NCBI lineage: Eukaryota > Viridiplantae > Streptophyta > Magnoliopsida > Sapindales > Anacardiaceae > Anacardium > Anacardium occidentale. The sequence goes on along the minus strand of JAJEJH010000633.1, from coordinate 62,759 downwards.
TATGTATATGGAGGGCTAAAATGGTCTTTATATTTTATAAGAGAAAAACTGATTTGACAGTTAACATGTAAATGCATATTTTTTTATATTTGATGGGCATGTATAAAAACCTAGAACACAAAGAAACTTAATCTCCAAATTTCATTGAATAAAATACTCATCTCATCTAAGTTTTCAGTGTATATTTGAAAACAATAAATTTCAATTTAGAGGAAGATAACTTTGTTGGACAAAGAGCTACAAGAATTAGTTTCAAGAACCTAAAAGGTTTTCATTACAGAAAGTACATTTATGTGATTTTGATTAACTATTTTGGTTTTCATTATGAGATAACATGCTAAAAATTATGATTGTCATTTGGTATCAGAACCCTAATTTTTTTGTCTGGAATTAATTTAATCAATTTTGATTAAAATTAGAATTAGAGTTTAAATGATGAATTTAGAGTTTTGATGATTTTGACGTTGTTTTATAAAATTAATGTCATGTTAAGGTCACATATCCTATGTGGTAACCTCCATTAGCACATTATATTTTATTTGTGGGATTTGAGCCAATCTAATTGTTTTAACAACTTTCTTATGAATCTTCGATTCATATCAATCATTCCATTGGGCTTAACATTCTCTAATGTCTCATCTAACTCATGCTATATTAACAAATCTAGACTTGTCTTTTACCACGACATAAATTTACTTTTTCCCACCAAGTAGAGGGATCTCAAATTTAGAAATACTAGACATACCTTATAAACTAAGTCTTAAAACTCTTCCCTATACTCAAGCAATTTATCTTTTCCCAAGTCATAGAACTATGATACAATTTGTTAAGGCCTAACACCCGAACCCATAAAAATTAAAATAAACCTAATTAAAAAAACACAATCCAAAGCAAACACACAAATTTGGTTTAGTTGAATCTAAAGTGGCTTACTCTAAGACCTGATTAAATAATAAATAAATTTTTGCAATTACGTGACTTTTAAAAGAGAGAATTTATAAAACTATTTTCATATATTGAATTTTAAAAAGCTCACAAACTTAAAAAACCCAATGACATTATATAATAGCTACTAAATATATTATTGGTGTTTCAGTATTTTTGGAATAGCTTAACATAAAACAAAGTGGGGAAAATCCTGTTCCAAATATACTAAAGGCTAAAGAACTTAATCCCACCTAAGGTTTTTCTAAATGATAAAGTCTCTCACTCATCAATTTTTTAAAATATACACTCATTTATTAACTTTAGTCAATAATTAAGCTTAATAGTTAATCGTTAAATATTAATGATTAAAGAGAAATTTTTATATTTTTAAATAAAAAATAATAAAATAAAATTTATAATATCCTAAAAATATTAAATATAGAAAATAATAATAAAATAAATTTTAAAATAATTAAAATAATTTTAAAAATAATTCTTTAAAAATAAAAAAGTAATGACCACTACAACGTGTAACATTGTGGATGATAATAGTTACCAAAACTCAAACTAGATAACCAATAACCACCTAGTCTAACTGCCTTATTTGCATGAGATGGATAAATTTAATAGAGTTGACTAGGTTTAACCTTTTACGTCATCAATGGTGATAAAAAACGATTGTTATAAACAATACTAACCATTTCTAACCATCGGTTTGATTTTCGTTGACTATTATCGCCACCAACAATAGCTGCTATTTTTTGTTTTTTTATTTTTAATTATTTTTAAAATAATTATTAATATTCCAATATTATTTTAACACTTTAATATTATTTTAATAGTTTACTATTATTTAATATTTTTATTATTATTTTATATTCTTTTTTGTAAAAGACATTTTAATTATTTCATAAAAAAGTATTGACATAATTGAATAAAAAATACTTCATAAATAAATATTTAAGTTTTAAAATGTTAATGAATAAAAATTTATCATTTAAAAAAACTTTAGGACTAAGTCGTTTGACCTATACTAAACTAACAATGTGCGACAAAATATTCAAAATAACAGCTCAAACAGGTATAAAAACATCACCAAGTATTTTTCATTTTGAGAAAATACCTTTAACATGCTGGTTGTAGGACTGCATACTTTTGATCATATGATTGTCTGGACTTCACCTAGAAAATTTTACTTTTAAGTGACAAATAAGTTCTTTTTTTTTTCTTTGTATTGGGTGGCAAAAAAAGATACTACTTATAACCCAACAAAAAAAAAAAAAAACATTTAAGAATAGGTAAGTTGTCCACAAAAATAGGACAAGGTGTCCCAAGAACCCAAAGTCAACAAAATTCATACATGATAAAAAGACTTCTGCTAAGGCAGTTTAAACTTCCCTTTCTGCTGAATAAAGATGAAAGAAACTTGCCATAACTCTGAAGTAAACTTGCCAACAAGTTTTTGTCCTGACATTTTACTTACTGGTGGTAGTTACCATTATATTTGCCACATAATAAATAATGCATGAAGATGAAAATGTTTTGTTCTGTTACATAATAAAGAATGTTAGTTATAAAAGTAACTGCAACTTATTTGTTGAAGCATCCAAGGGCCTATGAACCAGAAAAGACAAAGTCTTCTTCATTGTTGTCTAAAATAGTTGTTGTCAAATGTGTGGTTTTGGGAGAATGGTTGCTTTCTTCTGCTGTGCTTCCATTGATGTCACTCTGTTTATCTTCCACCATCAAAGCTTGGGTGGTTCAACTATGATAATCAAGATTGGGTTCATCTATCCATAAGCAATGCTCTGATGTCAAATTAATAATTCCACATTCAAGTATGCCACACCTAGCCTAGTGTTGAGGAGGCAAAACTGATTTCCTATTGCGCAAAAAGTATGAATCTTGGGAAAACCATATTATAAAAGCTAGCTATTGAGATTGGAGAACCCAAAATTATATAAACCCCATAATAGTAGCTCATACTTGGACTACTCCAAAATTTGGGCTGGGATGCCAATAAGGTCACCCTGTCCCATTTTCAAGTATTCAACTACACATAAATCTCACATAATCTAAAAACTTGAATTTCCTAAGAAATCTAATTTTTAGTGATGAAAAGTTACCTACCTATATATTCCAAATTTGATTAAAAAATTATGTATAATCAGAAGTCCACCGAAAAATGAAAAGAACGATGAGTTTGACAAACACCCTAAAGAAGACTGTCCAGTTGTGCTTGCAGATCTGGTATAGATACCATATTGATGAGACTTTGTTCTTCAGGGGAGTACTCTTCTTTCACCAATTTCTGCACTTGAATATGGGCTTCCACAATATTTGTCCTGCATACATGTATATATTCAGTGTTGATTGCACTCTCAAATAGTACACTTCATAAACTCAACTCAAAGCATAAGCACATTATACATCATCAAACCAACCTTATGGACCAAATTTTTCATAATGGGGCAGGTCACACTAATACTAACTCATGATGAGGATTATCTTTTAATATTATAAGAACTATTTCACTCAACTTACAGCAACAAAGCTATGAAATAGGTCGGGCTAATTGCAAAACCTTTTTTTTTTTTTTTTTTAACTGTTTCAGATGACCTGATAATAAATTGTCAGTCATTGACAAACTTATCCTCTTATGACTACCTAAATATCAATGATATTAAGAAACTTACTTCACTGGTTTGAAAAGTATTGTTCGAGTTGATGGATTCTGCAAATAAAGTTTCATCTTTGCCATCACTGGTGGCAACTCTTTCTGAATTGCATTACTTACCTGTTTCAGAAATTTAAAAAAAAAAAAAAACGTTAACAAAGATGTTTATCATATTTTCACACTTTCGATTCTCCATATATAATTAAATAAACTTAATCTCCAAGTTAATGCACATATCAGGCCAAAAGAGATGACCCCGTGTCAAGCACATGATATCCCTTACCATTAGGTAAGACCCCAAGGGCTTGACCTAGTGGTAAAGGACAGGGGTCACTCAAAGTGATCAGGACTCAAACTATAATGAAACCTATAACCTCTAATTTAATTGATCTGTAACTACGAGTCTAGATAGTCACAAACATTCGGATTTATTTTATTCAATTAATTAAAATTGATTGACTAGTATAGGTAGGAATTCTCGGATTATGAAAAAAAAAAAAAAAAGAGAACCTAAAACAAAGACTTCATCTTTTTCATACATTCGCCATTCAATTGGTTGTGTAAACATTTCTTGATAGATCGATCATAGAACAAGACAATAGGAGGGACATACGCATTGAAACTATGGTATGAATAAAAGGAAAAAAAAAAAACCTGTCTTTCCAGTTAAAAAATTCTTGTAAGATTACCAAAATTGTTCTGAATCCAAACAGAAGAAGTGAAATGCAGTGTCACAGCCTCAATGATTTTTCCTTTAAACAGTATTAGGTATATTTAGGAAAAGCTTCAGCACTCGACAAAGCAGTCTGTAGAAAGATAGCTTCAATCCTCATTTAAAGGGTAATACTGTTAATGATGCTATTCCCCAACCTCGGTTTTTAAAGTGGGAAATGCTGACCAACTTGCATGTAGGGTGCTCCAATTAAACATGTCATTTGGGCATTCATAATTTCTACAGCCTCAGTCTCAGAAATAGATACTCTTCTTGCTAACCCTACCCATCCAGGAATCCAGATACAATTAAATATTTATAGATTGAATGTATGCTTTTTTTTGTCTTCATTCAAAATGGAAAAACTCAATTGCCTTGTACTCTCTAAAATACACTAGTAAACAATTCAATTAATTACAAAGATATACCTTCTGAACAAGTTCAGCCACCTTATCCGGAGTAGCAAAAGCTTGATCCTTGAGCGGTTTTGCGATTAGCGATTCTACTTTTTTATTCTGATTGCCAGAGGAAGCAACTTTTACAGCTGTCACCTAAAGAAGCAACATAATTGTAACAATCTTTTACTATTTGAAGAAATAAATACTACAGCTGACAAAAATTCGCCATAATTTTGATATACAAGCAAATGTATGGAATTTGGTCGATCACTTCCAGTTTCTTAAGTAATGAATCTAATATTTTTCATATCATGATGATCCTCAGAGGTTGTTTAAAGCCACAAAAAACATTGAAAGAAGTGAGAAGATAAAAGCCTTACCACAATATTATCAGAAATTTGACTATTGTCCACATATAAACGAAAAAGGAAATAACATTCTGTAGACTGTGACAAGCAAGTCTAGGTGGCTAATCTTGTCCTAGGTTAGTACTGTTCTGCAGGTTATGCACCTGACATTTAATTGTGCAGTGGAGATCAGAACTTCGCAGTTTTTTGGGTTCTGTTACTCGTATGTATCTTATTTTTAAACTGGTGTGATGAATAAGAAGAAAACAGGGAAAAGTTCCAACCTTAACTATCAATTTATAACGTCTGTAGACGTAACTTCTTTAAAGTGATGTTTACTTCCAGAAAATGATTATGAAATTGATCTGGGATTACTAATTCCTTTGTTTACTTTTTAGAATAAGTAAAGAATTGGACTCTTACGGATAATCAGTTTCGCAAAAATATGGTTAAAAGATTCCATATAAATTTCAAAGGAATTTTAATTCTTAAGGTAAGAAATCCAATAAAATTACTAAAATAAGATTTTGTTTCAGTGTTCATCATTTTTCTTTTAAAGTTCTTAGTTTCAATGTTTATTATTTTATAATTTAGTGATTACTAAAATAAGATTTTGCAATTGTTGACATTAGTTGAATTGACTGTAGTTGAACACCATTAACTGGTGTAACTACCTTTAACCACCACTAACAGGCTGTTGACCAATGTTGATTGGCCACTGACCAGAATAGACCACTTTTGACTGCTGTTGACAACCATTGACCAATGTTGACAAGCCATTAAATTTTTATTTTTTAGTTACAATAACTATATTTAAAGTAAAAAAATAGTATTAAATTTAGTATTATTATTATTATTTATATATTAGTGTTTTATTATTATTTATATAATTAGTTTTTCAATTTAAGAATTAAAATTTTAACTTATATAGAATATTTTAATGGTGAGGTTACTTCTGTCCAAATACCTCACATTTAATTCTATTCATTCAATATTTCATCTTATAAATAACAGTACATTCCATTTTTATTCATTATTTGAATATGTATCCATTTTCATTTCAGTAGAATTCCAACTAATAAACATGGCCTAAAGGGCTCCATATTAAGATCTAGGAATCTGAACTCTTAAATGGTTGCACCCACTTCTCCAAATAACTTCTAAAAATAGCGAGTTCTCTAAAACTATAATTCAGAGGATAAAGACAAACCTTGGTAACAAATGAAAGCATGGGATCCACAACTAGCTTAGTAACTACCATAATGAACTCCTCACAAGTGGCTTTTAGGCTTTTCTCCAATTCCTGAAATTATGTTATGATGACAAGGTGAATTAAAATAAGTAAAAATATAATCAGCGAGAAACAGATGAAAGTTTGGTATGTCTGAAAGTATCAATATCACCAGAAGTTATATAAAAAACCAGCTACTGCCAAAATCAAAACTTACACTTCAGCAGTGCATAAACAAAACGCAAAGCTGATTGATAGCAAGGGAAAAATATTCCCAGATTTGACTAACCAATTCTTTGAAAATCACTGGAAGTTAAAATAGGTATTGTGAACAATGAAAATAATGTTTCTAACATCTAAAAATTATAATACAAAAGAATGCATGATACAAGACGGAGCAGTATGCAGGTATCTTATATTCCAAAGTAGCTTCAGGACAGGATTGATTATTAACTAGCATACATCATTTGTGAGTTGAATTCTTTCCCTTATTCATGCATATAATCATCTGCAACAAACTGTATCATCTTTCTGTTAGAACCTGTATCTATATCTCCCGAAAGAAGAAGAATCAGAGGGAGGGTGTCTCAAAGGCAAGTGGCACCAAAGGGACAGAACAGGTGGCATTTCACAAGGATCGGGACCACAAAGATTGGAGAGGACACGTGGCATTCCATCAGAAGACTTGATGGTTATGGAGCATAAAAGTGGAGGAAAAGAGACAAGGACGGCAGCAGAGAAATTACAAGGAAATTGAGAGGATATGAAAGGGGAGTGTTGGCCTCTCGAATGCCAAGGAACCATGGATTTTTATGAAGTAATCTGTCTTGAGGAAAAATTGTATTCCAGCCACTGTTTTATTGGATTCTGTGATTGTAATAGAACTCTATTGGACTGAGCTATAACCATTTGGTTTTAATACAAAATACTGCATCTTCAGTCCATTACTGGGATTAATTGGTGGATTGTGATGTGTGAATCATTGGTTGAGAGACACATTCAGTGCAGGGACGTAGAGAAGTAAGGGTTGAGCAGTTTGGGAGAAGGATGATTAAGTGACGGGAAGGAGTTGAAGGAATCAGACCGGACATCACCAGGTACCTATCACTTTCACAAATTAAAGACAAAGAGTGGTGATCTAGAATCCTTCCAGCAGAAATGCAGCCTAAATAGTAAGCAAGAATTTAGCATGATAAATTCATCAGAAATATATTCACCTTCTTGGCATCTATTTGACTTTCCAAAACACGAGGAGATAAGGTCCTTGCCAATGAAGTTGATCTAGACCAGTCAAACAGCGAGGCTTGACCTCTAAGTATCCTTCTCAGATGATCCTGTTCATGGCATTTTTGATACAAATAAGACAATAATTCTATGACAAAGACATACAGACTACACCTTTCAGAAAAAATGTAGAAATAATGAAAAAGATATGGAAACATGGACAAGCTAACACTGGCTAAAAAATATCATCTTTTTTATATGATTTTTTCATACTTCATCTTTCAGTGTCTACTCTCAAGGTCATCCTTAAACCAAAAACAAATGAGCATATGATTATATCTTAAAAATTCCAATATACCAAAACAATAAGATGAGCCAATTAATGCTTTCAAATCAAGCAGTATTTTAGTTCCAGAGAAACTAACCAGCAAATGTGAGAAATCAAGTTCCTTGTGTGTGACAGAAAATTCTATATCAAATGGAGCAATCTGGAAGGCCAAAATTTAGGAGTCAAGAAATCATATTCCATCACTTAATAAAATAACCACCAAAGAGACAAAAGAGAGCAAATAAGGGAATAGACCTGTTCCCGTAAGATTAGAAGATGCTTGATAAGGAAAAGTTGCCCATCCATAGGTGTTACTCTCTTCGCAATAAGCTTGCTAGCTTTCTGCAGCAATTTTGTTTTCAAAGGTGAGCACCAACTGATACAAATCCATGCACACTAGATATAGTATTTTACAGTATTTTACATGAATGCTCACTACATGCTAGAATTTAGACCTATAAAGAGATTCAACCTCTTAAGGCAACATTCCAGGTAACATGGTATCCAAAATGATGGGTAACACTGCTTTCTAGAAAATAAAATCTAACTTATTTGTTAAAAGAGATAGAACCATGACATGACATAAAAATTATAAATTAAAAAAAAAATCACCACCTACCACATAATAATTATACCTATAAAAATATTCCAATCACCACTTACCACATTTTTCATAATACTTATTTAGCTTACCTGTATTGAGTCAGAGCAAACTTCCACTGCTTCCTGAAAAATAGATAAAAGAAATCCATTGTTCCATAAAATAAGAAAAGGGAAATATTTTAATTTCAAAAATTACAAAACGAGGATTTCCAGCAAAAGTCCTAAGAGGCAAGAACCTGTGCCAGGCCAGTGAAGACTTCTGGCTCTAAAGATTGATACAACTTTGAAAGGCAGGATATAGTTTTCTCTAATGGTGGGTACCACGTTTTGAACACATCTGGATTTCCATCCGCCTGCAAGTTGAGAACATATTGAGACACATAAAAATAAAGATAAAGACACATCTATACTTTTAAAAACGAAATAAATGATATTAGCCAGAAATAGCCAATGATGCAAGACTAATATTAGTCTATCCAGTAAGACTACAATCTTAGCGGAAATACTATTTTACATGGACACCTAGGAACATATTAAATAGCTCCTTTACACTTGGATCATGTCAAGATAGGTATGAAATATGTGTCATAGTTGACAAAAGAAGTTATGAAAGAGAATTAATGGTTCACTTAATAACAAATATGGCATTCTAATATCCAGTTTTTTAGCCAAAGAATATTTAATATGGCGATATATCAATGTCGAGCAAGAAAAAAAAACATATGTACTTGATATTTTTCCTTCCAAGGACTATATAGCTAACGAAAAGGGCAATCAGATTTTAATAGTTTTTCGATGTCGCAGACTTTTGAGATAGAACAGTTTACTAATACCAAGATGGAAATTAATATCTATAATTGCCATACAAGCACACGAGACAAATGGTACAGCTGAGAAATTAAATCTCAGAAATCCAAGAATATATGATGATTTAGAAGCAGAGAGCACAGAAACAAGAGAAACGGTGACTAATGCAAGTATACGGACTACCTAATCAAACAGCATAACATACGTTCTTATTTATATAGAACAAAGTATATTAAGTGTAAGGCACTGTACAGAATTAGTTTCCGATTTTGTCTCAGCAGATTGCTCCAGCTTTGCAGGGTAATTTAGATCTTCATCTGAAGGAATAAAATTAGCTATCTGCAAAATAAATAAGAAGCATCGAAATCAGACTTCTCTAGTTTGCCCTTTTGAAAAAGGAGACACTAAACCCATCAATACAGAAGGTTCCACTTTTGGTAGAAGATACTGGTGTTTACAGTTAGTGTGCATGACTTCTATGACAGGGTTATGGTCTGAATATCTTCATGGGTCATCCATGTAAACAAACTACGATTTGAAATAGAAAGGAACAACCAGTAAAATAGTATCTATAGGAAAGAATAAATGCTATTGATGCACTCATCAAGATCAAAACACACCTCATCACGAATATGTGTTCGAGCACGGAAAGTCAATCGCTCATGAACGTCTGCTAAAATTCTTTCTAATGTAGGATGCAGACCAGCTAATGACTCACTTCGTCTAATGAGTTGTTCTCCCAGGACTTCCACTTTAAGGATGTCAACAAGTTCACAGAGAAGGTCCACTTTTGTTTCATGAATGAGCTTTGGACGCAGTGTGTCATACAAGTAAGTAGACCTGCAAAAAAGTTAGCACTATTGTGTAAGCAGAACAGCCATATGTATACTGTAAGTAACCAAAAGTCCCACAGCCTAGTGTCTGCACCAGGTTCAATTGGGACTCTGTCAAAACCTACAACCTTCAGTAGTTAAGTACCCATGAGATTAATATTCCAAAATAGGTGGCTCCCAGGGAAAAAGCAGAATAAATATGTATGTTTATGAAAGACCAATGCTAGATCCCTTCAAAACTCCAGCACAAAGGAGGCAATCTGAGACTATCTATTTAGAAACAACAAAATCTTATAGATGTACACAGGTTAAGAAGGTTCATAATTTTTAAAATTTACTTGTAAAGGACTACAAGCATGGAATATGGTATTTTGTAAAAGATTGGAGAAGTGTGGACGAGATTAAAAAAATGTAGAAAAAGAAAGAACAACTTAAATCCCACTAACCTTAAGCATCGGAATGATCATCTTCAAAAATGCATCCAATGAAAACCATTCAATTGTTCAACCAAAAAGAACTGATTCCAGACTTTAAAAAAAAATCTTTGATTCATTTCTATACTTCTTATAAACAAGCCAGAATATCATAACACAATGGTTATGTTAACTCTTAAAAGAGGACAGATGGAAAGGTTTGAAACAAGAGACCCACAACAAGAAAATAGAACTTACAAAGGATCAACCAATGGAGCCAAATTGGAAATATCATCTGAAGAAGAAGGGAAAAAATGATCAAACAGTTGATGCTCCAGTTGGCAAACCTGCAATTAAAGATAAAGTCCATAGAATGGGCAGAAATTCTCTCTATCATCCAAAACTTGTCATTCCCATAAGATGGATACTTACTGGCACATGCAAAGAATAAAGTACTCACATGATAGATCTAGATAAAATATCTAGGCATCAAACACACATCATTGGCATAAGGGGAAAGAAAAGACTCCTGCAGAACTATGCAGTTGAATTCACAAGTGCAATAGTTCCAAAGAAGAGAAATGATGCAATGAAATGTTGCATGATAAGCTGTATTTTTTTTTTTTTTCACTTTTTCATCATGGCCTACTTATAACCAATGCACAATCTTCCAAATGTTTTGGTAAATTTGATGAAAAAGGGAATCTTGTGGCCAACCTGAAAAATGTGCATATTCAATTTAGTCAGCCTGTATCCATTTACATCAGTCTATTATTCAGTGTGTATTCCATCTCAGGCACTATCATATGCTTAAATAATTAGTATTTCAGAATTATAAATACTTATTTTTTTAGTCTGCATATGATCCAACAAATGTCACCTAGACAGCAGCAGTGGAGCAAACAAAAGTGACCAGGGAACTAAACCATACAAATATATATGGCTCAAACAGTCTAACTAATTAATGGCTCAAATATGCAATTGGCATATTCTTCAATTAACAAGGCGCTCTTGGTTTGACAACCACCAACTTTAACTAGTATATATCTTTTGTAAATCAACATTACCTGCATTAGATATGCACATCCTGATCTAGTCAATGATGGCAAAAACTCATTCTTGGCAAATTCAGATATCCGCTGCTGGACTATACCTTTCACCTAGAAAGCATAGAACAGAGGACATGTAATTACAAGTTAATAAGCATAGGAGTAAAAGAATATAATTATGTACCAAGCATCTAACAAACAACTCACCAGGGAAAGCCTTTGTTCACAATACAATTTGTGGCACTCTGACAGGATCTGAGCATACTCTTTTCTCGAAGATCTGCTTTCAATTTCCTCCAACACTGGCTTAAGCTGATATTACTTAAAAAATTATTAATCGCCCAAGCTGAAAAGAAATCTAATTATAGCACAACATCATGCCCCCAAATCCAAAATATTTTCTGTCAAAACGATAATCAAAGTTCAACTAGTTTTCACATTCCCACTCCATTTACCACTGAAAAGGTCTCCTATGTTCATATATTCAGGCACAGGACAGCTTTCAAACCAAAATGGTAGAGACAGGACACACTCACCTCACTTGCTGCTGCCTTGAAACGGACATAGATTACAGAAGCCTCTACACCCTCAGAAACAGATGTTTTGCCACCAACACTGCTCCGAATTGCCACTTGGACCTGACAAAGGCAATCATATGCTCAACATAGAGTACCATAATAAATGTATCAAAACACACTTTGTAATTCCATGAGGGCATGCAACCTGAGAAGAAGCACTTTTGAGAATGGAAAGTACATGAGAGCGTATTATGCCCAAGGCTCGAGACTGTCAAAACATGTGAATTGTCAGATCCTTTTTAACTCAAGAAACATGTTAGAGATATAAATTTTTTAAAAATCCCACTGCATACCCCAACCACCAACACCAAAAAAAGAGATAAATAAATAATGAATTTGTAGTTTTAATTTATCTCATTGATCAGTTGTGTACCTGGAGTTGTCGAAATTTGAGCAAATAAACACTTGATTCTGCGTATTGGGGATTATTCTCAACATACCTAAAACAATAACAACATTAAACTTTTCTAGCATGCAGGTTCAAAAAGAGTAACGCAAGAGATGTAAATTATTAGGTAACAAAAGAGTAATAAATTTATCACTTACGATATGCACTCATCAAGACGTTTGAGCAGAGGGAGAAAGTTTCCATTTCCAACATTCATGTTTGGAGAATAAAAATTAGTAGCAATCTGCACATGGTTGTACAATTAAACAATTCATAAAAATTCATAGCTACTTATAGAAATGAGTAGACATCTTTTTCTCATGTGTGTCATATGATATCTTAATATACATCCACATTCTCAAATTCCAATAGACAAAAGATGTCATGCTATAGTTTCCACCTCACATTTGTCTTTTCATAGAAAAAAAGAATTCAATTAGAAAATAAAATTAATCAATAGTTAATGAAGTGACATAGGTGAACATAGTTAAACTTTTCTATCATGTGAATATAATTTTATACGCAAAAATGAGCGTTCCTTCAAAAATCACGAAATCGTAGATTCCAGGCCAAATTGTGAACAGGCAGTGGAACAACCCTGATCCAATGTGAACAGCCACTGATGCAAACTCCATCAATTTTGGAAAAAAGTTGAACGACTACCAGAACAGCCCTGTCCCCACCTGGAAGAACCAAAAATGAAGCCAGAGCAGGCATGCCTTTGATGGAACGGCAGTCCCATCATGTCTACAGAGATTTAAATGTTTGGGAAACTTTCCAGTTTTTTAGTTTTGTTTTATTGTGTTTCTTTTCATTTATTTTTCAGAACTAGGGTTTTTAGTTTGTATTTAAAGGTTTTTTTTAGCCCTAAAAAGATCATACTTTGATTATTATTATTTGATTACATTATATAATAAACCTGAAGGCGTTTGTTTATCTAGTATCCAAATCTTGATACAATTTGATGGTTCTTTATTGTATCACTTGCATCTCTTGATTGCTTAGTCATCTCATTTGTGTGTGTTTTAGCATCATTTGATATCAAAGCTAATGTTTGTTATTGATGGTTGAGCAACTGAATCATGGTCAAGGTAGGAGGTCCTGGTGGAAGACTGAGGGAGAACCTGTTGATCTCTAACATTACCAACAAGATATAGATATTGGCAATCTAAGACAAGTTCAAGATCTCAAGCACCTTAGAGATTCCTATGGACACAGAAGGGGAATCTGGCAACGAAACTGTTGGAAAGGAGGATGACACAAATCCTTTTGCAGGTGTCAACCAATAGGTATTAAATCGGGAGGTTAGACAAAAAATCCAACACTACTCTCAAGATATAGGTATGAAGACTAAAATTCTAGAGTTTGATGGTAAGGCTCAACCCTATGAACTTATTGACGGGTTAAATATTGTGGAGCATGTCTTCAATATAGGAGCTTTCAAATAACCAAAAAGTGAAATTGGTCGCTAAAAAATTGAGAAAACATGCTTCAATTTGGTGGGAGCATGTCAAGAAACAAAGGTCTAAGGAAAGCAAAAAATTGCTACTTGGAAGATGATGAAACTGTCACGCCAAAAGTTTCTTGCTAAACATTATCAGCAAAAAATTTCTTGATAAACAAGGTAGTATGTCAATTGAGAAGTATGTCAACTGAGAAGAAATTTGATCAGCTCACAATGAGATATGAAGATTTTTGGAGTAAAAAAATTCTTGTATTTCTCAATTATTTTACATCCTATTGAACAAGATATTTATACACAAATTCTATAACTAATTAGGAAATACAATAATAGGAAATAAAATAATTAGTCTAATCAAATAATTCCTACAATCAAGCTAATTAAGACAAAATCAAATCTTTCCTAATCAAGCTAGTCAACATATAATCAAGACTAAATCAAATCTTTCCTAATTAAACTAGTCAACACTCCCCCTCAAGTTGGTGCAAAGATGTCACACATGCCCAACTTGCAAGCTAGTGTATGAAAAATTCGTTTACTGAGACCTTTTGTAAACATGTCAGCAAGTTGCTTTTCTGATGATACATGAAGCAAACTCAAGATACCACTTGTAAGCTTTTCTTTTATGAAGTGTCTATCAATTTCAATGTGTTTTGTCCGGTCATGTTGAACTGGATTATGAGCTATACTGATGGCAGCTTTGTTGTCACAGTACAAGGAAAGTTTCCCTTTTTCTGATAGTCTCAATTCCTCTAGTAACTTTTGTAGCCAAAGAAGTTCACAAACACCCTGAGCCATAGCTCTGTATTCAGCTTCTGCACTTGATCTAGCAACTACACTTTGCTTCTTACTTCTCCAAGTAACTAAGTTCCCTCCAACCAGTGTACAATAACCGGATGTAGATCTTCTGTCATCTATAGATCCAGCCCAATCTGCATCTGTAAAGGCTTCAATCCGGAGGTGACCATGTTTGGAGAAAAGTAGACCTTTCCCTGGAGTAGATTTCAGATACCGTAAAATACGGAAGACAACTTGCATATGAGAATTTCGGGGGTCATGCATGAATTGACTCACCAAGCTGACTGCATAGGCTATGTCTGGTCTAGTGTGAGAGAGATAAATGAGTCTTCCAACCAACCTCTGATATCTCTCCTTATCAACTGACTCTCCAACCCCTGCTTGTAACTTATGATTACTATCAATAGGCAATTCTGCTGGTTTGCAACCTGTCATACCAGTCTCTTTTAAGAGATCCAAGATATACTTCCTTTGAGAAATAAAGATTCCTCTTTTTGATCTGGCAACCTCTATTCCCAAGAAGTACTGCAATTTTCCTAGATCTTTGATCTCAAATTCTTGTGCCAACAACTTCTTCAATCGGGTCATCTCCTCTTTGTCATCTCCTGTCATTACTATGTCATCAACATAAACTATGAGAAGGGTGAGTTTGCCTGTTGATGTTTTATAAAGAGGGTATGATCAGCATTGCTTTGTTGGTAGCCGAAGGAGATCATGGCTTTGCTGAATCTGTCAAACCAAGCTCTAGGGGATTGTTTTAATCCATACAATGCTTTCTTCAGTTTGCACACTTTCCCTTGACTTTGCTCATTATCAAATCCAGGAGGGATCTCCATATACACTTCCTCTTCTAAGTCCCCATGAAGAAATGCATTCTTCACATCAAACTGTTGTAAGTCCCAATCAAGGTTAGCTGCACAGGATAACAAAATTCTGATAGAGTTCATTTTAGCAACAGGTGCAAATGTCTCTTGGTAATCTACTCCATAAGTTTGAGTGAATCCCTTAGCCACCAGTCTAGCTTTGTATCTCTCAATTGAACCATCAACTTTATGTTTCACAGTGAAGACCCATTTGCAGCCAACCAATTTCTTATCTGGTGGAGGAGTGACAAGTTCCCAAGTCTCATTCTTGGACAGAGCCTTCATTTCTTCAATCATAGCTTGCTTCCACTTAGGATCTGTGAAAGCTTCCTTCCAATTCTGTGGAATAGACATAGAGGAAATAGACAAGACAAAGGCTCTATAGGATGGAGACAAGGAATCATAGGAGACAAAGTTAGATAAAGGATGTTTAGTACAAGACCTAACTCCTTTTCTATGAGCAATAGGCAAATCTAACTCATTAGGAAAAGTAGATAACTCACCAGTAGAGGAGGATTCTGCAGATTGCATAATGGCTTCTTCTGCCCTGTTTCTCCTTGAATATCTTAACAAATCAGGTCTATCTAAACGTCCAGTAATCTCCCCTTGAACTCTAGTCTCCCTCTGAACTCTTTCTCCACTTTCACTCTCCACTATATCAACAAGAGGTTCAACACTAGGAAAAATCACCTCTTCCTCCTTATTTCTCTCCCCCTGAAGAGGTGATGGGGAAATGTTGAAATAAGACTCAGATTCTCTAAAGGTAACATCCATACTGACAAAAAATCTCCTAGAAGGAGGATGATAACATTTGTAACCTTTTTGTGTAGAAGAATACCCAATGAAAACACATTTAAGGGCTCTATGATCAAGTTTCCCAACATTTCTCGTGTGAACAAAACAAACACACCCAAATACCTTTGGAGGAACAGTATATTCATTCTTACCTTTTAGAGCTTCTAGAGGACTCTGAAAATCAAGTGCTTTGAGTGGCATTCTATTGATAAGATAAGCAGCTACTAGAATGACATCCCCCCAGTAAGGTTTTGGTAGATTCATGGTGAACATAAGAGATCTTGCCACTTCTAACAAATGCCTATTTTTTCTTTCAGCTACTCCATTTTGAGAACTAGTATAAGGACAACTAGTTTGATGGATTATCCCGTTGGACTCCAAATAAGCACTAAAATTTTTATCCATGTATTATGTGCCATTGTCAGTTCTTAGGATTTTTATCTTAGCATCAAATTGAGTACAAATCAGCTTATGAAATGACTGAAAGCAAGAGAAAACTTCATTTTTGGCCTTTAATAAATATACCCAAGTCACCCGAGTGCAACAATCAATAAAAGTAACAAACCATCGACTACCAGACAAAGAAATTGTTTGAGTAGGACCCCACACATCAGAATGAATAGTCATAAATGGAATAGTACTTCTATTATTACTCAAAGGATAAGAGTTTCTAGTATGTTTGGCATACTCACAAGCATCACAAAATAATGACTCAAACTGAGTTCTCGAAAATAAACTGGGATATAACTTCTTCAAAACAAAAAAGGATGGATGTCCTAACCGCCTATGCCACTGTATTATTTCTTGGTTAACATCTTTATTATTTCCAAAAAAGGCTTGACCAGAGTTTCGAGTTTCATCGAACATGTATAAGCCATCATGCAATCTACCACTGCCAATCCTCTTCCCTGTTTGAAGATCCTGAAAAATACAATGATCAGGAAAGAATTCGATTTTACAGTTTAGGGCTTTGGTGATGGAACTAACAGATAAAAGATTGACAGGAAGCTCAGGTACATGGAGAACAGATGAAAGTTTAATATTAGGTGTACAAGCAATAGAACCTTTTCCAGAGACAGGGGTTAAAGAGCCATCGGCTATTCTGACATTCTCTCCTTTAAGACATGGAGAATAGTTTTGAAAGCCTTTATAAGAGCCTGTCATGTGTCTATTCGCACCAGAATCAATAATCCAAGAATTAATGTGAGTGGTAAGAGCAGTACCTTCTTGCATATAATTAGATGTGGCAATGGTGGAAGAGTCAAGTTTAGTCAAGAGTCGGCGGAGATGCTGAATTTCATCAGAAGACAAAGTTTCTCCAGGGCCTGTTTCCTTGGATGTCTCCACAGTTTCGGCTACATTTTGCTTGAACTCTAGATGAACTGACTTGTTTTCCCCCTCGACCTCTAGTTGGTCGACCATGTAACTTCCAACAAGTCTCCTTTGTATGCCTTGGCTTCCCACAATAGTCACATTGCAAGTGATCTTTATCAGAAGTGGTTGCCTTTGGTTGCTCTTGAGAGACAGTTAACCCAGACTTCTCCGTTGGTGTTGAGTAAAGCATGACACCTCGTCGGCTTTCTTCTTGTTGGACATGGGAGTATGCATCCTCAAGAGAAGGAAAAGGAATTTTTCCGAGAACTTGAACCCTAATCTGATCATACTCTGGGTTCAATCCAGCTAGAAAATCATAGACCCGTTCCTTTCAACTAGTTTTTGAAATAAGACTGCATCTTCAATACAATGTGCTTGGAGATCCTGATAATAATCTATCTCCTGCCATAACCCACTTAATTCAGAATAATAATCAGTAATAGTCAACTCGCCTTGTTTTGTGCCATGGATTTTATTCCGAATTTCAAAGATCTGGGCATCATTCCCTTTTCGAGAATAAGTGCGTTTAGTTGAATTCCAGATTTTTTCTGCAGTGTCAAGTAATAAATACTGTTTGGAAATTCGGGGGTGCATAGTATTCAAAAGCCATGTCATG
Source organism: Anacardium occidentale (assembly GCA_026122585.1). Lineage (NCBI taxonomy): Eukaryota > Viridiplantae > Streptophyta > Magnoliopsida > Sapindales > Anacardiaceae > Anacardium > Anacardium occidentale. The sequence goes on along the minus strand of JAJEJH010000633.1, from coordinate 44,336 downwards.
ACAAGTGAATTTTCAGAATCCCATTGAGCATAGGCAGCATCAGACACATTCGGAGGTTTCTTGTCTCCAGTAATATAACTTAGCAATTTTCTAGATTTAATAAACAGTAAACAAGCCCGTGACCAAGCAAGATACGTACCAGCCCCATCCAACTTAACAGCACTGATTTGTGAAAGAGAGATATTATCTATTGCCTTAGAGTCTCCCATAGAAAAATAATTTGAACAAGCAGCAAAATCACCCTACGTCTGCGAGTGGAATCTATCCAGAATCTTTGATCGGCACGTGAGTCCAAGCGCGACAACAGATGGCGGTCGGAATTTGGGTAATGGTCGATTGGAGGCTGTGCTTTCTTGTTGTATGGGTGGTGACAGTCGAAGAGGGAGGAAACTCAACCTCTTTCAGATCAGTAGAAAAAGAAAATATTATTGAGAAGAACCCTAGTGCTGCAGAGGGAAAAAATCACCTCAAAAGACAGCAAAGCTCTGATACCATGAAGATTTTTGGAGTAAAAAAATTCTTGTATTTCTCAATTATTTTACATCCTATTGAACAAGATATTTATACACAAATTCTATAACTAATTAGGAAATACAATAATAGGAAATAAAATAATTAGTCTAATCAAATAATTCCTACAATCAAGCTAATTAAGACAAAATCAAATCTTTCCTAATCAAGCTAGTCAACATATAATCAAGACTAAATCAAATCTTTCCTAATTAAACTAGTCAACAAGATATGATATGACAGAGAAAGATGAATAAATGACTGCTTGATTTCTTGGGGGACTTCAACCTGAAATTCCAGAAGTTATCCAATTGCAACAATATTGGACCTATGAAGGTGTGTGACAACTTGCCATGAAAGTGGAGAGGCAAGTTAGAAGGTAAAACAAAAGTAGATTACAATTCTCAAGTCATTTTTTGGGAAAGGAGTAGTTAGGTGCTCATGGGGGTTCAACTTCTTCAAAACCAGCAACTGTGGCAGGGGAGGGTACTAATTCCTAATTAGACTTGAAAGGAAAACAACTATTCACTCAAGGCTAGTCCAACAAGAGTAAAGGGAAAACAGGGATTTAAATGCCAATGACTGGGACATTTTGCGACAAATTGTGACCTTGATGGAGGAAGATAAGAGGCCGAAAAAATTTGAAGAAGATGAGATCATTTACAGAGATTAAGGTGAATCTTTAGTTATCCATCAGTTGTTGAGTGTTGTTGTGTAAGAAATGGAAAATATGGTGATTGAAGATGACATGATGAAGGAAGAATCAACTATGTGAAGACTTCAAGGATGCAAGAGAGGTTGAGGAAACTTAAAAGCATGACATAACAGAAGAATGTGATACTATAACAATACCTATTGGAGAAAAGACAAGTCAAAGCTCTAAAGATGAAAAAAAAGGAAGAGACACCCAAAGTTGAGGCATGCGCACAACTTGGGGCAATTAGTGTAGGTGAGTATGATGAAAAGCGAACTCAAAATGAGGAAAACATACTCGACCATTCAAGGGAACGTTAGGTAGAGAAAACATAACAAATCTCTAAAAAAGAACCAAATAAACATGAAACATATAAAATTTATCAGGGAAATGCAAACAAGGCAAAAAATCCAAGAGAGGACAATCAAATTGTAGAATAGAGCAATATATGAGACTGCATTCTAAAATCAATAGAACAAGTTTCTGTCAAGATTCAGAACTTAAGATGAAACAAAAAAGTTGTGTTGAGCTTTTTAAAAAAAAAAAAAAGCAATGAAGTAGCGAAGTGGTCGTACGCTGAAATTCAGTATATCAAGGCTTGAAAGGTTCAATTGCAACATGAGATAAAACAAGAATCAGAGCAATTCTGGCAATGGAAAGCCTCTAGAGAGAAGGAATTGTTGTGGCTCATGAAAGAGCTACATACTCTGGTCCACAAACACATCAACAAGCTAAATGATCGCTACCAAAAAAATAGGTTGACAAACATCACAAAAAGGTCACTTTCAAGCCAGGTGACTTGGTACGGATTCACTTCAAAAAGAGTGTTTCTAAGCAGGCAAATTCAAAAAACTAGCACTGAGAGCTGACAGACAATTGAAAGTGATAGAATGTATCAATGACAACGATTGCAAGATTGAGTTAAAAGAACATGTCTAGCAACTTCAATGTTGCAAATTTGTCACCACATTATACTGATGAGTTGGATGATAGCAAGCCCGAAAATCCCAGTAACGGATGTGGATTCGAGGTCAAATCTTTTTCAAGTAAGAGATGATGATGCCAGGTTCCTTTTCAAGGAGCAGACGTTCCTTCAACAAATCATAGATTTGAGGCAAAATCATGAACGAGCAATAGAACAACCCCTTTCCAATGTGAACAACCATGACACATTTTATCAATTTTGGCAAAATGTTGAACGACCAATGAAATAGCCTCATCCCTACCTACAACGACTACAATTGAAGTCAGAATGGTTGTTCCTTTAATGGAACAGTTGCTCCATCGTGTCTACATAGTTTTAGACATATGGGAAACTTTCTAGTTTTTGAGTTTTTTAATTGTTTTTCGCTTCATTTATTTTTCAAAACTAGGGTTTTTAGGACATATTTAAAGGTTGTTTTAGCCTTAAAAACATCAAACATTGACTATTACTATTTGATTGCATCATTTAATAGACCTGAGGGTGTTTTTATCTAGCAACTGAATCTTGATACAATTCAGTGGAGATTTATCATATCACTTGCATCTCTTGATTGCTTAGTCACCTCTTGTGTGTGTGTTTTCGCATCAATTTTCCTAATCACCATAATTTTAAACAATATGATACATTCATGTTCAGATAATAAACATGTATTCAAGAAAACTATATGGGAATTAATCATTTTTCTGATTCTGATATCCAGAATTTGTCAACATTTCCTACATGTTCACCCAACTTTAGTCTAAACGGGACACTACTTCCAAACTCTAAAGGTGAAACTCTTGAACTCTTGGCCCCCAGTTGAAACCAAGGACATTTATCATCATTAAGAAGTTATACGTATTACAATTTTGTTATGTATAAATATAAAAAATATGTTTAATTTTGAAGTTCAAGTCATGTGCTTAACTTAAGATGTCAAGAACACCATACACTGCAGTACATGAAAGATCCAGGGATGATTCTTGATATTACAAAGATAGTATACATAGCTGATGAAAGGAAGACCACAAAATAGAACCCAAGTCTAATGGAAGGAAGATTAAGTATTAGCAGTCAGCAAAGATAGAACCCAACAATTAAAATAGATAGATCCCTAGGTAAGATAGGCTTTCTTTCTCATAACAAACTATGAATCTAGGTCAGATAGCTTTCAAACCTTACATTCTCCAATTCATCAAAATGCTTGAGCTTACTCCGAAGTGCTTCTGCAAATTCAATCAGTCTTTGTTTCTCTATTACCTGCAATGAATACACAAAATGGGATAAACATATGAAATAGTTTAAATGGCCATTAATATTTGACATTGTGAGAAACAATGGATCTGCAATACTTCATAAGTCCATTACATGCAACAAAATTACTTTTTTTTTTTTTTCCATAATTCAACTTCATCATCCTACTTAATAATTCTCATGACACAAAAGCCAGCTGTAAGAAAGAACATTCAATCAAACTCTGAGAAAATAGATAAAAACACACCAAGCGATCGCATGCATCATGAAGAGTTTTAGTTTTTGTAGCTACAGCATGGTGCTGAAGCTGTAGTTCATTAAACAAATCAAGTGTCCGATCCACCTGCACAAAGAAAAGGTAACATTACGTTAAAAATAAACTCAAAAGATTACAAAAAAAACAAAAACTCTACAACAGAATTTATAGACAAAAATAGAAATTTACACACATAAAATAACATAAACATACTTGACCAAGAATATCATCACATGTTTGTATACGCTCCGTTAAAGTGTTAACATAATGCCGGTATTTCTCCTCTGTCTAAGAAAATAAAGAAATTAGGTGCAATAAAAACACTTCTAGGCATACTCCACAACCAAAAACGCTTTAAAACCAAACAACACCAACCTCGGATTTCATAGCTAATTCAAGATCGGTAAACCATTTATAGAACTGCACCAAAAAACGTAAAAGAAAAGAAAAACGATTTAGCTTCATAATAAATCAAATTCTCCAAATCCAATAGTCTCGGTCGCGATTTAAAAATCACCTGATTCGTATTGACTAAAACAGCTTCGATAGTATCAGAATCTCCAAATGTGTAGTCTTTGGCAGAGACGGACAAACCATTTTCCTGACCGTGGACGTTCTCCTGAACCAAATTGAGGGGAAACGGCCTCTCAGCGACAGCATGAGATAGAGTGAGTATAGCCGATTGCTGTTGGTCCGATAAAGGAGCATTCTGCAAAGCAAAGAATAGAGCGTTAATTGAGACGAAATGACGTTGAATTATGGTTGAATTGCAGTAGATCTGATCCATTGTTAGGGGAATAAAGCTAGATCTAAGAGACAAACCTGTTCCCAAGTAGAAGCGAAGTTGTAGCCTTTGGAGATGGCTCCAGCCTTTGGGAGACTTGGAGGCGTTGATTTGGTTGCCATGTTTGTGTTGTCTTCTTTTTTTCTAAATTTAATTTTTAAAGGTTTGATTATTAAGAGAGGAAGCTCGGCTTCGTTTATGTCCTCCCGTTAGCGTTTCTATGCGGCTTCTTCAGACCTGAACCAGAGAGAACTGTTGATAACTTACAGTGAACGGACATGCAGGTAATTTAGAGGAGGCCAAAAGACTTGTGAATTTTCTTGGACCAAATTACCCTCCACAAAAAGATAAACAATATTAATATTAAAAAAATTAATATAAAATAATATTAATATAATATTAACAATTTAATAAAAAATTAAAAAATAAATGAATAAAAATAACCATTTAATTTGATTAGTGACCAAATTTAACTCTTTTCATCTTAAAAAATGACCGAAAATAATTAATGATAGTGGTTACTTTTTTATATTTTTTAAATTTTTTATTAATCTTATTAATTTTTATTATTATTTTATAAATTAATTATTTTATAAAATTAATTTTATTATTTATCATTTTTTAAAATTTTTATTTAAAAATATATCTTTGGTCATTATTATTTAATAGTTGATTATTAAATATAATTGTTAATTTTGATCAATGGTAGATAATTAATTTTTAAAAATTAGTGGATAAAATTTTGAACGTGAAAATTGATTGATAATACTTGATTTACATTTGGTATGAGATTAGATGGAAATAAACATGATCAACCCCGACTATGTTGAAGCAGAGTCAGATGCATGACCGTGCACCTGTAGCGCACGCCTGTGCAAATCATATTTTGCATGGTCACAGCCTTGTTCACGTACTCATGCATGACCAATTAATACCAGGTCACGATTGTATATGAATATGTCACGACCGTGCATGAGCAAAAAAGGAGAAAATGAACCAAAATCACAGAAGCTAGCACGACCAGCATGCACAACTAGTGCACGCCCTGTGCACACATCTACTTAACCGTGCATGTAGTCACGCATGCCCATGCGTCAAGCAGAAATGAGAAAATAAGCATAAAACAAACATAATGCATAGTAAAAGCCTATATAATTGATATAATTTAACACAATGAAACAAGATAAACATATATGATGCATCATATGCATATCATGACATGACATGTCAAACAGTGTTTTCAAAAAGGGTTTCAGGATCTAATTACATATTTTCAGTTAAAAAAATATGATGATCCAGACATTAATTTCAAGAGTGAATACGTGAGAGCACTTATGAGTTTTAGCACACCTAGTTATGGGAGCTAACATCAGGGTTTATGACCATACTAGCTATTATTTATAAGCATATGCTAGTGTGAATTCAACTAACAACTTAGGGTTTGATGATTAGATGAGTAGTTATCAGTATTTTGTGCACAGATCAATATTCAGCTTTCAAATTCAAAGGTGACATGTGTCTTAGACAATTTCTAGCACATGTTTGCATAGGAAACTCACATGGTCAATGTGTCGAATCTCTGTATTCATCAGTTTGTGCAGCATAATAGATATCTTTGGATACACAGTTTTCAGATACAAAGATTTCAATATTTTTATATCAGTTTTTTAGATATTTTCAGATCTTCAAATCTAATAGTAGTTTTCAAAAAAATGTTTTCAGTAAATTAGCCCAAAGGCCTAGTTATGATTTTCAACAGTACCAGATATGATTTCAGCATACTTCATGACATATCATTTCACATGACATATACAACAAAACATGATTCAGGTTATGATTAATCAGTAAGAAACAGTAAAATAGTAAATATTACACATGATCACATATGAATCATAGGATATACATATTCAAATAGTACACGTGAGAACCAGTTGGGTTCCTTTTCAATATGCATGTTTTTCAGTCAGTGTTTGATGACAGTGAGAATCCTCAAAGGAGGATTGGTTTAGGATCAGAGAAAGAAAACACTTATTGGGTGAATGTATCATTCACTCTCTACTTTCTTTTCTTTTGTATACCAGTGTAGTAGGGGTTGAGAGGAGAAGATGATGGCTGACTAGGATCCATACTTCGGTTTTAGCATGCCTTCGGTTGCATGCTTGCATGGTTTTATCTTGGCACAAGATGATACAATATATGTAGATGTATGTACATATTTACAAGCATACTTTCCTTGTATAAGTTTTAGTATATAAAAGTTATTTTCGGGCCACGTTATTCTATTAATTCCACAAAGTCTTCGGTTGCTATATTTCAGCTTAGTATTAGGTATTTCTGCTGCATATTAGTGTGAGATATTAATTATTTTGCTCATGTAAATAGTACCTATATTATAACTATTTTTTATAAAGATATGTACAATAATATACAATAAGAGTGTCTACATTTTTGGTATCAAAGTAGAAATATGCACAATGTATCCCAGCAGTTATAGCTCATCTTCCTTTCAATGTAAGTATAACAGTGTAAGTTCTTATTTGAATTTAGTTACTTGACCCTTGTGTTTTGTGATTATCTATATAGGAGAACCCATGTTCTTAGATTTTTTGAGAACGAGGATAATGTTTCAGTTAAGCTCTCAAGTGAGAGTGAGAAGAGAGACTCTCAGGCATTTATGGAGCCCTTCAAACAGAAGATGTGAGAGAAATTTTCAAGGAGATGATGAGAGAGTTTCTTCAATAGCTAGTCAGAAGTGGTAATCAGAATGTATCTATCAGAGAAAAAGTCTATCAAAGACCAATAGGGTTAGTGAGACCAGTTAAAAGGCAATCAGAGTTGGAGAGAAGAAGGTATTCAGATCAGATTGGTATACCACAGTAACCAGAGATGGGTCAATATCAAGGGTAGAGTTATATGTCTGATACAGTCAGTACCAATAGTTTAGAAAGAGTGCATCTCATCTATAGTCTACTAGGGATTCATCAAGCTTCTAAATTCAATGGGGCTAGAGATTCAGCAGCAGCTAAAGAGTGGATAAAAGCAGTTGAGAGTGTTATCATCTTGTTCACTATATTAAATCGAGATAAGGTTAGATATGTAGTATTTTATTGTAACACTCATTCTATATCAATCAATATGGATTGTAAAAGGGATTTCACATTTTTATTATGTGAATGCTTTCTCAAGCTATCGCAACCCAATTTATGTATGGTCTTATCCTGACATATTGTTATAGATGCCTATATATGGACTTTATATCTTTCTCTTATAAGACCTTCCTATTTATGCCACTTCTCTATAGGTGCACATAATGGACGATGTGTCCTTTGTATTGGTACAACAACTCTTTATGAGTGCATAATCTGTATCACAAATGCCCCTTCGTAATAGTCTTCTATCAAGACAATTATATTTCCTTGGGTATAAAAGTAATTGTACCTCAATATCTATCTTCTTTGTCACATGCTCATGAGATCTTTGTGTCCTATATGTATCCGTGGAAATCTTTGAGTGCCTTAATCTTAACCTCAGGAAACGTAATTATTTTACCTTTAATTTTGGAGCTTTTACCTTAAGGCTTTAACTTTCACCTCACGTGTGCAATCGTGTATCATTTCTCTACACAAGTGTGCATGAATACATGCACAAGTATATGTTGTATCATGTGTACATTAATATATACCTAATACAATCATGTAACTATTCTAGGGTATAAGTATCTTTTTGCATATGTGAATGGTCGTTCAACATATCGACCTATGTGGATTTGGATAATTATATGTGTCATTCGCAAAAGTGTCCTCTAATTGCCAACAGATCAAGGCCATCAAATGTACAGGCATGCATAAGCTTATGCACGATTGTGACTTGCGTGGTTTACATATAAAATTATGCATGTCATGACTGTCCTTGACCAAGGGAAAATCATGTATACTTACGTGGAATGTGAATTATAGGTTATTTCTTGCATAATTACACTACCAAAATTAATGCTACAAATTAATATGCAATTACATCCGATTTCCTATGTCAACAACACAAAAAATCAATCTTCTAAACCAAACAACCAAATATAAACAATAAGTCATCTTTTAACGATCTACTTAAAACGTACCATCAATCATAATCATTCAACCCAACACATTAGATTTCCCTATGCTGGTATTTAAATAAACAATATATTCCAACATCAACAAAATTCAAAATATCTAGATTACACAAGTACATGCCTTAACATAGAATAAGTTATATCATACCATTATCACCTCTTAATATCATTATAAGGTATCAAAAATTCAAGTAAAATGTATAAACTTAAACAATGACATATAGATTATATAACCCAAAACAATAAGGAACAAGATCCTTACTTATTATTCTTTTAAGCTAGATGAATTTAGTGTAGCCTTTGTTAGACCCTTGTAAGTTTTAAATTGATGAAAAACCTTACTAAAATATCTAATCGGTCCTTACATATAGTGTTCATAACAAGAGAGAACTAAAAGGTATTATTTTTATAGGTTTGGTCTGGCACACGACCATATGTCAAGGCCATAGACTTTGTGTGTTTTATCAAGAGGAACACATGATTTTGTTGAGTCATGCAAAACATATGTGTATGGAGAAGCAAGGATACACGACCATACAATTTTCGAACACACGACCACGTGTCATTATATATGAGGACACACCGCCAAGGCCTCCCATATATGTCTAATTGTGCAAAAGCGTTAAGTCAACATCTGGACACATGCTTGTGTAGCAGCAACAGACGCTTATGCAAGTTTGAAAAGCTTGATTGTATAGGTATCATGCATAAAACTATATAGACTTCTATAATTCTAGAGCATTGAAGATGTGAAGACACATGATCGTCTGTGTAGAGTATATACCTGTGCAGGGTGCATGCGATAAAAGAAATTTGACTGTTAGACTGTATCAAATGATAAAAGCACGACTATACAAAAAGCGGAACAATTGTGTATCTACCTAAAACTTTTCCAACGGCTCTCAAATCAGCTTCAATAGCTACTTCTTCTCATTCTCTATAAATTGGAGATGATTTGAAGGATTACGGGTTAGAGAATCACTCTTCAAACTTGTATCTTTTGTTCTCTAACTCTTCTCCAAACTTTTCTCTCACTAGAACCAAATTGTAAATCATTTGAGGGAAACTTTGAGTGCATATTGTTATATCAACCTTGTGAGGCAATTTCCTTTTTTCTATAACTTCTAAACCCTAAGCATAATCCCATGAAACTAGTGTAAAGTAAAATCCCTATGTAAAACTACCTTAAAGATGCAATCTCTTGTTATCAAAACTAGTGCATGAAGGCGAAATTTCTCGGTAAAAAACTATTGTAATTTTTGGGTCATTGAAATTATGGGAGAAAAATCTTAAAAACTAAATTGATTGAAGTAATGGATATATAAGGCTTGTGAAAGAGCTTCGAACCACTCTAAATTGACTGAGCATTTCTTTTTCCTACTCTTTTTACTTTATATTTATTTGTTTTATCTTGTAAATTGATTGTTTGGCTGAGTTTAATTTATTTGATATATAAATTATATTTGGTTGATTATTTAGTGAATAGAAAAAAGTTCTTAAGTTTTCAAAAGTTTTCGAAAAACTTATCCATCCCTCTAGGTCTGTTTTAATGACTTTTGGGTTTAACAGTCTTCTTTCTAAGATCACCTTCAACTCATACTAGATCATTGGAAAAACAAGCTGAACGGGCTAGATCACTTTTTGTGCATGATGGTTGTCTTTCTCTCTCTCTCTCTGGAAAAGAAACGTATGTGAGATAAAGATGGGAGATATGCCAAAATCCAAGGTTCATAAGTTTAAATAAAATTTTGCTAGTCATGAGCATGCATGCTCCTATTCGTGGTCATGCGTTCGACAAATTTGAAAACATGGCATAAACCCTTTCTCATCTACATGGCAACTTAATGTAAGAGTGTGCGTACTCATGCACAATTTCCGTATCAAACCCAGATTTCACTTGAATTGCTAGTTAACTCCATTTCCAAATTTACATCTTAATACAATAATAGAAAAAGACTAAAATACCCTCAAAACATATATGGGGATTTTACAAAAAGTCTATTGAAAATTATATTTTTACCCCCTTCGTAAAAACCATATTGATGGGCGTGATTTTTCTTGTAGGCATGATTATGTCCATTAGGCAAATGTTGCAACCGACAGAATTTTGATGATTTCATGTCAAATCTTTTATTTTCAACCCAAAAAAAAAAAAAACATTTTTATCCTTTTAAAATCTCTTTTTCTTCGACAATATATTAATTTTCGCTCCAAACAAACACAATATTAAAAAATTTGTGTTCTCTACCTTCGTGGGATTCTCAGCACTAAAATGTTTCAACTTTTGTAAAAATAAGCTTACTTATATAAGGGTAAATTCAACCAACCCCATTCTAAAGGCTACATCCATATTGCACTTACCCTCTCAAATATGTCTATTTTAATTAATATTTCAATTAATTACCCATCAATTTAAGATATAAATAAACAACAGATTCGAAACACTACTTATCCTGCATACTCATAAAAAATTATGTATCAGTTTTTGAAACTTCAATGTGAGTTCAAACTACACCATCGAAGTCTATAAAGATTTATAAAATAACCCCCAAAAAAAAAGCTGTTTTATTTATAAACCATTAGAATATGTACAAAAATTATGTTAATATGATTAAATTATTTAATCATATTAAATAATGAATTAACAAATATTTTATCAAGCACTTATTCCAACATTAAACCTGGAAAGAGGATTTTGCCACTTGAATAATAAAGAAAAATAGGTGTTCTGATCATTCCAATTGTAAAACTTGGGAAATATATATATTTATAATTTATTGAATTAATTTTGCATTAACGTTGCTCATAATTTGTTTCTTAATTTATTGTAATCTTTCTATTTCTTATATCATAAGTAGGCATTGATTGAAATGCTTGAACAAATTCGTATTGAGGAAAGAGAACTAAATAGATGACATTCAAAAGCAACCAAACAAAGCTAAGAACAGCTCTTCAGAAATTGGGCATATAATTGTTCTAACAAAATAAAAAGTGTACTTGGAAATAACAGTGATACACATAAGAGAAACAAAAGGACCTCTCAGAGGCTATAGAATAGGAGCTGAAAGGGCCTAAAATTTTCAGTCCTTGACATCAGTAACACCATCAGTAGAAATCTGAAATCGAGCATCTGCTTCAGCCAAACAAGGAGAGCTTATTACTTTACAGATGCGCTCGTCGCCTCTTCCCTTCCGAAGAGCAAGCCTAACTTAAGTAAAAAATTAGTATGTTCTTAAAGAACCCTTCTTAGTTAAGAACTGAAATTGTGATGAAAAAAAAAAAAACCTTGTCGTGGAAGCATGTGCCATAATGTTGCCACCAATAGGTTTAATTTGAGGTCCAGCAAATATGGCAGAACCATCCACTTGTGCAACTACTTGATTAGTAATCACAACAGCAACACCAAACTACAATCACAGATAATAATGTAAAGGATATTATGATGAACAAGTGTGTTATCTGCATGCCGCAACAAGCAATTATTTTTGCAATAAAAGCCACTTGAAAGTGTGATATATAGAGTATCTGATTCTACCTCATCTGCTAACTTCTGAAGACTCCTGAGAAATTTTGCAAGATGCATTTGGCGCGCTGATAGTTCCCCCCTTCCAGAGAAATCTGTCCTGTAGAGAGCAGTAGCACTGTCCACTATCATAAGGGCGAACCTGCAGAATCCATTAATTAATTAGTTTTAGACCACAACAGTTAATATTTTATCAAGGCAGATTCCCGTTCATGAAATTCCCAAGTCACTGAAAACTTATGCAATTTCAACTGAGAAAACAAAATAGAGGAATTAAAATATCTTCTGGATCTCGTTCACTTGACAATTTAAAGAGAAATATTGCTACTATACCTTGTTTCCACCATCATGGAGGCTGCTTCAAGCAAAAGCCGTGATTGATGATCAGTGTTATATGCTCTAGCATAGGCCACATTTTCCAAGACATCAGCACCATTCAAACCAAATCTGCAGCATTGAACAACATGCATTGTTAATAATACACAATGCAGAGCAGTAATACATCTAAAGGTAGTCACAGAACACCTGTCAGCTATTTGTAAGAGTCTCTGTGGCCTGAATGTGCCCTCAGCATCAATGTACATTGCTTTTCCCTCACCGCCTCCTTGATCCAATGGAAGCTGAAAAATCAAAATGCAGACGTGCTCCATAACTTAATTTCTCACTAGGCAAATGAACTTTGTGTCTCTTATTCTTTTAATGCTCCTCCAGGAAATGATAAAAAAATAATTAACTAATGGGTCTGCAAAGTGATGGGTAAATCTCAGCTAACAAAATTTAAATCCAATTAGTAGAAATTAACTTCATGCATAGTGAGAAAATAAACCCATAAAATAACATTTCTTTGACAAAAACTCTTATATTTACAAGTCTGAAATGATTGATTTATCTATTTGAATTTAGTCATAATAAAAAGTGGATAAACTTATTTCACATGGCAGCAAAATGGCATGTGTCTTAACGCCAAACAGTAAAATGAAAAGGAAAGCGCTTACTTGGCATGTGACACATAATGTGTGACACAGCTGAGTTTTTCCTGAGCGAAACTCACCATATATCTCCGTGATAGATCCTGTCTCAATCCCTCCTGCCAAAATGCAATCACAAGAGTATGGAGACTTAGAAAATAGAGCATAACTTGACTCATATAATTCCAACTCTCATTCCAGAATAGGTGAAAGAATTAATCAGTTTCGAAGCAGCGTTCAATGTTCAATTGAAATAAGCGAGCATGATCTACCTTCCAAAATTTTATCAAGCTCCCTTGATCCAGATGTTATCTGAATTATCTCAAGCCTCTGGGCATGAAGTTGGCTGGCGCTGGTGAAACCCAATGGTACAAGTTTAGAAGCTGCCAATCAGCAAACACCCAAAAATCAATTTCAAGCTGTTTCACGAATGATGGTAAATACCATTGACAAAATTTAGAAGAAAACAAAGCCGCTAGCATAGTCAAGACATGCCTGCCTCAATGATCTTGTCAACTTTTGCTTCGCTGATTCCCTTTATTTGCAAAAGCTCTTTCCTTGGGGAATAGGCAACAGATTCAACCGTGCAAAGACCTGCATCCTTAAGCTTCTTTATGTCAAGGGCAGCAATGCCTGATGCCTTCAGTTCAACATTAGAAACAAAAAGAAAAAAAGCATTACTGAATATTCGTCATGATCAATAAAGAATTTGTAACGTAATACAGAACATTCAAAAATTTGTAACCTGATAAACAACTTATAGTGATCAGATATAAAAATTTCAAACAAAAAGGTTATATGCGTGTGTGTGGATATAGACATATACCATACCAGATGCTAAAGGACTCTTCAGTAGCAAACTGGCAAAGAACCCATCTCTGGGTACACTCAGTAATCTGTTTAGTTAAAGAATAAAGGATGATGTACTCAAGCTTGAACAACATCCAAAAATGAAATTGCTGAAGTTATCACTAATGAAAAACAGACTTAATTTTTAGAATCTTGAGATTCAATATGCAATAAGTCAAACAAAACTCCCTTCCGGCGAACAAGGGAAGTAAATCAAATCGCCAAGAAAACTAGCAAAGAACACTTCTTTAAAAGGAATAAGGAGGAACCCATCTAGGAAAACCTATAATGTCATCAACACTAGCTAAAATACATGATTATTAAAAGCCAAAAAATCTCTTTTGACTAAATGAAAGTTTTTAGACAAAATAATATACACAATACTGTTCCAACAAATTGATCAAGAAAGGTGATAAAGAACCCAAATTTAACAAACTCTCAGTTTTTCTCAGTATCTGATTGATTGAAGAAAACCATGGAGTTTTGTTTGAAGTACATAACACTGATAATGTAGTTACCTGAAGCTGTTCAACAGGGAAAGGACCGTGTTGCTCTTCAAGTTCCTCATTTTGCTGTTGTTGATGTTGCGCTAGCTTCTGATTCCTCTGCTGCTGCTCCATTATGCTTTCAGTTTCAAAAATCTTGGTTGAACCCCAGTGAGAGAGGTCAAGAATGATGGAGGGAAATAAAAGATGATAGTTTCGAAAAGAGTTCGAGCAGGCGCCAAAACTTAAACATGGAGAATAGCCGAAGAACGGCTTAGAAGAGAAGTTTCTCAAGACCTTGATGGGCCTTGACATGGATTGGACTTGGCCCAATGAGTTTTCTTTTGGAGTGAGGTTATATCTATTAGGGCACCTGATCTGGGAAAATTGCATTAGGGAGCCTGATCTGGGTTTGACTGATATGAAAAGAAATTTTACATGATAGGTAAGATTGGATAAATTTTTATTAGGGTTATTGATAATTTCACATTATAAAGGTAAATTGACGTAGCTTTTGGAGGGGCTTTAATACTCCTAAGAGGCTGTCATAATATTTTCGGGAGTTTGCTACAATATCACATAATGAGCTATTTGTAAGTCTTTAATGAGTGGGTCGATTGTGTAGTATCCAGCCCAAGTTTAAGTCAGTAAAAGGTTTATTTTGTAGATATAAAGGTTTGCGTCCCAAACTTGATCTAAAAATATACACACACAAAAATCATGTTAGAATATATTTTTAAAAACTTATAGAATATTGTTTGTATCTTGTTTAGAGAATTATTTTGAGTAATATCCCTTTTGCGATCATTGTTTGATGATATCTCGATCTCATATTAATCTTTGAAAATATCAAAGTCTCTCTCAATTGATCAAACAAATCATTGATCATAAGTTAATAGATGTTTACTCTTAAAGTAGCTTTGTTTAACTCTTTGTAATTTATATACATTTTTTAAAAACTCATATTTCCTTATTCTTGATAAATAATATCAATGCTCCTTAAGGAGAATGACTTGGCCTTACAAACCTATTATCTAATAAATTCTGAAGTTATTTCGTCAATTCTTGCAGCTCGACAAGTCATCTTGTATGGAGCCTTGAAAATAAGTGTTGCATCTAACACTAATTCAATACTAAAACTTAACCTTTCTCTCATTTGTAAACCTTGATAACTCATCCGAAAATACATTTGTGAACTTCCGAACCAGTGGTATCTTGTCAAAATGTCGCATGCTGAATATTATCAAGTCGACTAAATTTTTTTTGTCTTTCATTAACATTGTTTAACCGATCAACACCTTGTTGCTTATTGAACAATCTTCACAAAAAAAAAAATAAAAATTCAATCTTGAATTTATGAACTACTATTGTGGGATTTAACCCTAACCTATACTGTATAACAAGCTATGAAACAATATATGGTTTCATCATCTATTAAAACTCTCTCTATGATCGTGAAAACTTTGGGTAAACTCTTCAATTATTAGTGGATTGTTGGCAACCCATTTGAAGTAAACTTAGATAGCTATTCTAGCCATTGAACCATTATTATTCTTGTGTTTGATTTCTCTTGATTGCATTAACTCTTTATTTTATTTTGATTCTTGATGCTCTCTATTAGGAACTGAAAAAACCACAAACTGATTTAGCTGAAAGAGATTTAGTGTTCAAATAATACTATCCTAAATATATTCGTTGTACACTCTTTTTAGTGCAAGCCTAAGTCTTAAATCTAAAATGTTCATAGAAAAACTTGTACAGTAATATATACATCTTAAGCTTAATAGATTGTTTAAAAGTAAAATATAATATTTTTTTTATGACGAAAAGTCAGCCTAATTTAATACCCTTAAAAAATTTTTAAATAGATACGCTTTTCAATTTAATTGATCACTTTTGTCTTATGATCTAATCGAATTATTAACCTATTTAATCCCAAACTGCTAACCACATTAGGTTGAAAAATTTTGTATCTGCATTTAGCTTCATAAATATCCATCGGATAAATTCAGAAAAATAATTTTGGTATAACTTATTAGGTGACTTGAACTCATGCAACTCTTCAAATAATTCCACCCGGCCTAACCAGTTTACAATCCAGGCCACTCCTTGGGGCAAGAAACACTTATCCAAATCCTAATCATCCAATCAGCAGTGTCTCCTACTTCAGCTTCAACTTCATAAATCCACCGATCATATTTAGTTATAACCAACGTACTTTAATGCTACGATAACACCTTTTGTTAGATTCCAAATAAGTTGCCCTCAAAAGCCTGTGATCGTAAATTTGATTGACAATGGTGTCTCATAAAGCAACCCAAATAATTAGTGGTTCCAATTAAAAGTGGATAATGACTTGAAACAAATTGGAAGAATAATAATTGTAATGGCCAAAGTAATACCAGTTGGCGTACGGCTCCACCTTCCCATGTGCATGTTGGATTGTCTTTATAATTTGGTAATATTCATCATTATCCACGTTCTGATGTCAATTGTATATAATAATGTTATGTATTGTAAGTTTTTTTTTTTTTGTTTTTTAATTAGAATAAAATATTAAAGTATGTCTGGTATAAATACACATGATTTGGATAGCATTGGTTAGAATAGAAAAAGTTCTCTATTTGATTGATTTGATTGCGTTAGTGTAGATTAATTGTGATGACAAAGACACGTAAACTTCTCAAATAATCAAAATATTCTTTTTCAAAATATGGATGAAAACGTTTACACCACAAAAATGAAAAAAATTAAGTGCAGAAAATAATGGATAGAATAGGTTTGTATGAGTTTGCCTGAATAATAAAAAGAAGTTTTGACCCAAATTAACCAATATTCAAATTAAATATTCAACAAAGTTGTAGAATATATTATCAAAAATTAATTATTGGTTAAGCAAATTTTGTTGAAAATAAGTTTAAATATTTGTATAAAGTGTTTAATGTTTTATTTAAGATTTTTTCATGATTAGTGTCATATTTATGAGGAAAGGTTTTTGTTTTTTTGTTTTTTATTTAGGATTGGGGTTTAGCAAATTTCTAATTATGAATGTTGAATTTTTTGAGTTAGAATTAGTTTATTATTGATATGAAGGTTTATATTATGATTTTTGACTGAACTTCATGATTTAGTCAAGAAATGATGGAAATCTCATCATGTCAATTGTTCGATAGATATGATCACACCTATTAGATAAATCATTGTTATTGATCGGATTTAGAAGAAAGGGGAGGGGGAGGGGCAAAATTAATACATAGGTAGACATTTTATGGGTAAAATAAAATTTTGGTAAACAAAATTGTTAGGGGGCGATGAGTTTACTAGAAAGGTAATTATGTAGCAAAATACATATAAAACCAAATAGAGTTTCAAAACACCTGATTTATGATCATATTCTAGTGGTATAAACAAAAATGAAATCTATTAAAAATAGAGTATTTAAAGAATAAATATCTATTGTATAACAGCATCCATCTTTATGTGATAAAGATAGTGATAATGTGAGCTCTTTCCTACCCCTCTTAAAGCGACATTTGTAGTAATCCACACAAAGTAAATAAATGTGGAGGTCTTGATCTAAACTTATATGTTAGTATAATATAAATAATAGGGAAGTATCAAGAATCCTAAAAGGAAAGAGAGAGAGTTAGCAAAATCCTTAAAATGAATGTACAAAATCACCTATTTATAGAAATGACCATGCGTGGTTATGTGTTTTTAACACATATAAGTGTGCACCTTAATTTTTATGATACACAGTTGTGTCATAACAAGCACAATCGTGTATTCAATATATATTTGATTTATCGTGATAATGTTGGAATAGATATTTTCCAAACACTTGACACTTAAACCATCATACTTACATACGATCATGCATGAAATATACACGAGTGTGTGTGGCTTTACCTGTTTTAAGCATTATCACCTAGCAATAAGACATAGGTGTACATGAACAGAATACATGGTCATGTGCAAGATCAAAATCAAACCTTGACACTTAACTTGATCTATTTGAATCTAACAAATCAGTTGCAACTTTATCTATACTTCTCTTTAGGATCAACAAACTCATTAGCTTCAAGTTTCAATCAACTCTTACTGTGTATGGGACATATAATCTTTCTACTAATTTGATAAAATTTGGATCTAACTAGATTCCATACTTAAACCACAAGCAAACTCTAGTAAACCATTATGGCCACCTATTCAACAAAGTGTCAACTATAAACTTTAAGCTTGCTCAACTTAATAGTTGACTTTCGTCATACTATATCTCTTGAGGCTAAGATATAGAAGTAGTGTCAATCTTAGAAGCTTTTTGTAATCATAGTCTAACTTTGATCTATATCTTTATGAATTTTTGGTGTCAACCTTATCCCACCATAGCCACTAACTCATATGGTCTTAGATGTTCGTCATCGAGCTTATTAGAGATACCTTCTTACATACTTGAGAGTGACAAATCCTTTATTGACACATCATAGCTTTTGTACAAATCTTGATAGAACTAATCACCATCTTTATTTTAATCCCATATATGATATCATATTAGATGGTATCAAACTGTATTGATCTTTGCACAAAACCGTCTAGTGTCATCAAGTTGAAAAATCACATATAAAACATTGGATTAAAAAGATATATTCCATAAATATAGGAGACACATTTTATATAAAATCTTCTTATTGGGTCAGTTCAATGACCATATTTAGTACATAACATGCATTCATATATTGTGCTAAATTATAAATAATAACTTTGATACATGCAAATTATCACCACCTTTTGATGAGGTTGCTTAGCACGATGATAGTCTTTTCATAGTTACTTGTGTCCTAGGTCAAACTAATGTTAGACGTATGAGCATTCTCTAGAATGATCATCTTTTAGGACACATTGATTGTACAAACATTTCATAAAAACACCCATGCATAAAAATGGCAATGCATAATCAACTAAAAAATTGTCTGTATTAATATACAAAATTTTTACACTATTCAAATATATGATTAGCTAAAGGACAACAACCCTAATAAAAATAACACAATAAGGTAAATGATTTTTTTAAGAAGCAAGCAAGAAAATTAAATGATATTTTACTAGGCATTAACACTTAATGAGAGGTAATTAATACTTCATAGTGGACATTTTGGTGGTTTTTTTTTTATTTTTTATATTGTACTAGTCATTGACTAGTGGAGATTAATTAATATTTTATTAGACAGTAAAGTCTAATAGAGGTTAATTAAAATTGAACAATAAATGGGGAGCAGTTTGTTTGATATTTTACTTATGTTTCATCTTTATGGGTGCAATTTTTTTTTTTTTTTTCAATTCTAAGTGTTTTTATGTATTATTCTCATAAATTGAGTTTTATATTATGATGAATGTTGCTTGAAATAACTGAAGTTTCAATTTTTTTTTTCATAGATCTATATCCTAGTGGAAAAGCGAGAAGACCTTTTGTGCTATCAACTTAGAGCTCAAGATTGAAAGGTTCCATCTATCACATCACTTTAGAGTGTAAACGATTCAAAGTCATAAGGATGTGACGGTAAAGATTCATGGGAAACTTACAAATAGTCAAAATAAGCTTTTCCATGAGACATGTTTTGGTTTCTTTTTAATGTTGAGAAGCAAAGATTTAATGTTTTACTTATTCATTTTACATTCCTCTAAAAACTAAACAGAAAGTATCTCATTCCTAAGTTCTAGTTCCAAGTGAAGAAAGTTTATATCTATTTTAATATGTTATAGTTTACAATAGCCATAGGGTTAAGGTTTAGCTATAGTAACAATGTCAAGCATTATGTGTCAATGTTAAGAGCTATCACCTAGTGAGAGGTAATAAATATTTTATAGTCAACATTTTGGGTTTTTTTTTTTTATTGTACTAGTCATTGGTTAATAAAGATTAATTAATATTTTACTTGAAGATAATGCCTAATAGAGGTTAACTAAAATTTTTCAATAGCTAAGGAATGGTTTGTTTGATATTTTATTCATTTTTCATCAAAAGGTTAATTGATATTTTCGTGGGTTCAATTTTTTTGTTTAATTTCGATTGTTTTTATCTATTATTTTTGTAAATTAAGTTTTATTACGATCAATGTTGTTTGAAATAATTAAAGTTTCAAAAATATTTTAAAGATCTACATTTGGGTGAAAAAGAAAATACACCTTTTACACAATCAGCTTAGAGCTTGGGGCTATGACGTTTCACCTGTCACATCACTTCAGAGTATAGTTGATAGTTTGAGGCTACAAAGATGTGATTGTAAAGATTTGTGGAAAACTTATAGACAATTAGAATAAGCTTTTCCATGAGACATATTTTAGTTCCTTTCAATTTTAAGGATCATATATTCAATGTTGTACTCATCCATTTTGTGCTTCTCTAAAAAATAAATAGAGGGTATCTTGTTTTTGAGTTCTAGTTCCAACTGAACAAAGTTTATGCCTATTTCAATACATTTGAGTTTGCAATGGTTACGAGATTAAGGTTTAGCCATAATGTTGATGTTCAGTGTTATGTATCAATGTTAAAGGCAAACCAAATCAAGAATACATTGTTAGTGATTTTTCATGCACAATGTACGATTGTGTGCTAAAGAAGGACATTTTCAACTAAGCCCATACATGAACCTGATTAAGCCACAAATGAAGTGTGATACTACAAAGGTCAAGTCAGATAAACATTGACTCACCAATCTACATGCAACATTCTTTAGTTGGTATAACAATGCCATGGAGAACAATACATGAGATACCTTCTTTATTGACCCTAAAGTAAACATCACTTTTGGATGCCACTAGTGACCTTTACCAATGGCTATTGGATGATGTAAGTATATATTTACTTGATATTTTTAGTTTTTAGTTGAGTAATAGATGTGTTGTCTTAATGTTATTTTCATTTTACTAATATTTTTGTGGTTACCTAAGCCAACCATGCCATCATCAACAAGTAACCATTAATAAAGCCCATTTAGGATGTCAATTGATATCATTTTTTTCATCTATCTATTGATTACCATTCGAGACTTTGCCACCATAAAGGTTAGCTACATGTGACCCCATGTACTAATGGATGCCATTGATGAGATAATTTTTGGTAAATAGGACTTCAAAGGCATGGTGTACCATTGATAAGGTAATATTCACTTTTTTTCATAGTAATTGAATGATAAGAGATGTTGATGTGATCATTACTAATAACATGAATTTTTGGTAAGTACACATATCAATCAACTTAAAAAAAGAACATTAGGTTCATGACGAAGTTTGATCTACATGGATGGACCATGACTCTTATGAGACATGCATGGTTAATGTTAACAAATTCATAGACTTGATGAATTGGTACACGACCTATATTTCGATAATGATGACCCAGTCTTATTACTAGTGTAATTTAGGACATCCATGTAGCTTGAAGTCATTCGCTTTGATTAGGCACGTTGTTGTGCCACAATAGAGCAATGATTTGGGCGATTGCGAAAGGTTTGCTCTGAAATTCATTGAGTACTTAAGTCAACGACGCCTATTCAATTTCAAGGACGACAACTCAAAGAGCATGTGGACTTACATGGTCCTCTAGTTTTTCCACAACCATGTATAGATTACATAGCTTCACTTTGTATACATATATTGTACATTTTTAAGTTATATATATGTTTGTATACTACATTGATTTATTTTTTTTGTATACATATTGTATATTTGTCTGTATACTACATTGATTGATGTATTGAAGTAGATGTATAAGATTATATTTATGTACTAGTAATTTTGTAATTGTTGGTAAATGCTTAACTGTCAACTAAATGTGGCTATTACATTTGTCGCAACAAATAGATGAAGACATCTATTTCATCATCAACAACATATTGAATTAAATTATCACATTAAAAATCAAGAAAAATTAAACACTATATAAATTAGTTAAATAAATTAGACCTAATAAGAAAATTCACATTAAATACAATTATCAATAACACGTGCCACTTTGCTTATGCACTAGTTGTGATCATTATTGATGTTTTGCCTTAAAACCATATGAATCATAAATAATAAAACAAAATAATTAGATATAAATCTTTGCATTTGGATTCAGTCAAGTTTTTTTTGTTTGATTTTATGATTTTTGATTGAAAATTTGATAATAAGAATTGGAAATGAGAGTTAGATAATTGGTTTTTGTTAAGTGTTAGAACGTTAGAGTTATTGCTAACCTAGTCATTCTATAAAATATTTGACTCTATCTTTGTAGTCCAAGAATAGCCAAAGTTGTATAATTAAACCCTCTAAATAAGGTTCTTTTAATTAATTATCCCTTTGTAATTGGATAAGTATGCATACATTCTCTAATATTAAGAGTTATATAAGTGTCTACAAATTAAAATTTCGAAATATATAACCACGAATATGGCTTGGTTATATCTCATTACAATGGTAAACAATTAGTAATGGTTTATAGTGGTTTAGATTGAAGCGATGAATGAAATGATACTCATGGTTATCTTTAATGTTTTTATATTAAAACTTGACTTAGTTAAGGAATGATTGAGATTATTTTTTATTTAAACGATTGTTGGATCGAGTTATCAACGATATAAAAATTAGAGTACTATATGATCAAAATAATGTTGTGACTTGATGTTTGATGCATATCCTTTCAATTGGTTTGAGTGTCACCAATTACAAAATTTTTCTTTTTCTTTAATCACATGATTATTGTTGAGACGCAAATCCAATTCAATTGATGAACTGGTTAGTCGAATCCAGCCTTAAAACTATGGGTGACAGATTAAATTAGTTAATGCAAGTGTTAGATTTCGTTTTCTCACCGACATCAGTTGAGTTAACTACCTGTATTACAACCACACCAATAGGACCTCCAGCTGCAGAAAGTCTTTCCCTACTGATAAGGATTTATCATTTCTAGGCTCTAGCTAAATTAGTGAATGAGATCACATACTTCAAATGTACTTTTACTTTCTCCCAAGCCACCGACACCTTCTCCGTTAAACGCATCAAACCTGTCACAGTTTTTCTTTTTTAGTCTGTGTCTCCCTCTCTGGCACACATATATTTTTACAAGAGAATGTTTTCCTGATACATAATATTATGACTTGAAGTATTGTCGATGTAGATGCCAATGAAAAAATTTCAAACTCTTCTTCTTATACATGCATTTGATCTGGAAGACAAGCTAAAAGCCAGGACCTGTGAGTGTGATGGCGTGGGGAAAAAATTATCAAGTGGTAGATAGGAAGTGCACGCGTTCAATTATTAAGTGCATGACCACGGCACTTATAATAGTATGAAGAAATAGTTTTCTGATATTGATGCTATTTACTTAATTTTATCATGTAAATTGCCGCAAGCCAAGCTGGAATGTTTCACAACATTGGAGATTTACATGCTACGTATACACAGACAATTTTGTATGTTTAATTGACAACATTAAGATGAAAGAAATTAATCAATGCTTATTGTTATACATTGCATGGCGGGGCTAAAATAAGGTGAGAATCTTCATGTTTTGTTCTCGGTTATTCATTACAAGAGGATTGAAGTTTAAAATATACAGAAATTAAGAAACCTGTATTATACACGTATGTATATGTGATTCCATATATTTTGAAAACCAGATTTTCTTTGTCTGAGATTTCCTTCCAACTTCTGGAAATTATATTTCTAAGAAGACCCTGATGCCTGCTTATTCATTTACTTTCAATTTGATTCCTTGAATATATTAAATCACCGCAGGCCGGAGATGAAAGTTACTCCGGTAGACGGCAGCCACGTTGATCCAGCAATGAATTTCCCAACAGTGAATTTGACAGCTTCATCGGCTCCGATAACATGAAAACCAGGCCAATTAACTCTATTCGAAGTTGAAGCACCAGGGCCTACATTAGAAAACTCCGCAAAGTAAAGGGTTTTACCGTAGCCTCCCTTTCCAGGCCACTCAATCCAACCTCTCGAAGAGATAGCTTCATCCAGGTTCGACTGCATCACAACTGACCTTGAATATTGTTTCCAGGGCCTCCCTAGGTAAGAGTTACGGTTTTTGGGTGAAAAATCTGAACTGACTGTAATTTTACAATTTTGTAAAGAGAAGCCGGTGTTTTGTCCAGGGTCCGTTCTTCCTTGTGCAAGAATTGCATTATACTCGCCTTTCGGGCGGCGAAGTACAATATAACAGTTCTGGAAAACGGCAGCTGCGTTTCCGAATATGAAGTCTATGGTGCCGTAGATGTCTGTATCGCGATAGAATTGTCGAAGGGCAAGTGCGTATAAAGTGTCCTGGTAGCCCACAATGCTGCACCTGAAAAAGACTGAATGATCCGAGGCAACGTTGAGAGCCAAAGCTTGTTCTCCTTGGGGGCCTGCCGTGTTTTGGAATCCGATATCGCGTGCAATGAATCCGTCACCAGTGATTGCTGCAATTTGCATAAATTTATTAATACAAAACTATCCTGTCATTCAATAGGGCATATACATAATTAATTAAAAGAAGCCAGTTCTTTAATTTTCCTATATAAACATTTTAGCATTTTTGAATCTCATAATCAATTATAGATAACTGACCCTTGTATGTTTCCAGCTTTTCATAGTTATTGATGGAAAATGATCTTCCATGTATGGAATTTTAAACTCAAATGATCTTCCATGTACGTGGCCAGGGCCCTGCATAATATAACTTTGTAACATGTATATGAACATCAATATACGGTTTAATTTTAGCCTTTAAACTACAGTTTGTTTTATTTCGACCTTTCTATTTTTTGCTTTTTATATATGTGATGCTCCCTTTCAATTTCTTTGATTTCTCCCCAAAAGAGTTTTTAAGTATATATATACGTATATCAAAGAGCAAGTGAGAGGGATAGTACTCACTGAATGTGGCGGAGCCAGGCATGGAAGAGCCTCCAGCTACACTGCTATCGCCAGTAATAATAGTGGAGTACTTCCCATCTCCAATCAAGGTAATACCATCTTTGTTTGTGCGAATTTTCTCCTTATAAACACCCGCTTTCACATAAATCACAAACCGGTTTCCTGAAGCAGCCTTAATAGCTTCTGATACGGTTTTATAGTTGCCTGTTCCATCTTTTGCGACAACCGCATTTGCCTTTATGGTCGGGGCCTCAAGCAATTTCCGATCTTTCGCGGATACCCAGTTGGGAAAATTTTCTTCCTCATTAAGAAGGCGATCGTTATTTTTTACTCTTGAATTACCAGTAATCCTGTTTATAAGGGCCAAAGGGTTACTGCCCATTTGAGACAGATACTCCATTTTTTGGGATATCTTTTCATTAAGCTCACCAGAGAGCTTGAGGTCCTCCACGGAGTCTTTACAAGTTTGCTGGAAAGTCAAGGAAGCGCTCAGCCATGTTTGGATGTCATACTTGTTTTTCTTTGGAGATTCTTTCAGAGCTAACATTGATTGTTCTAGTCGTTTCCGTGACTTACTCATGAGCTCTTCACAATAATCTGCATGTACAAAAAACCGTGGGCCTTCGTGAAAAATAATGAACAGAATAAAAAAAAAAAGAAGCAAAAATTGCCACAGACGGAAGAATAATACACGTATAAGATAAGTATATATAGTTCTTGTTGCTTTCATATACATATTATGCTCTAAAAGCAAATTCTAAAAACAGCATAACTGTAACACAACCATATCTAAAAATTGAAGAATTGGCCGACTTTCAGTACCTGTGACAGCACCTACACGTTGAGATTCTTGGAGATCAAGAAGTTGGGAGGTAAATTTGGCTAAGTATGAAGTGGGCAATTTGGTTTCAGAAATGGTCATGTTAATGAGAGCAGATATAATATGGACATGTTTAGTATTATGTCCTGCAATCTCAAATTTCGTCAAGGTTTGAGCACAAAGGACAGGATATCTAGTGAAGTTGCATTCCTTCAGGATTTGTTGTTGGAATCCATCCATGGCAGCCGATGACATGGTGGCTCCCCATGGCAAAAGTAATCCAAAAAGGCAAAGCAATGAAAACTTTAGTGTTCTTCCCATCCTAACCAATTTGTTTACAAATCTCGTAACCACATTGGAGAAATAGGGTCGATATTTATAGCGAAAGGAGGCGGTGGTTTTTTTTTTCTTTTACGTTATTATTATATTCTTACTAAAGTGTTAATTTGGAGGTCTATTTCTCGTAAGTCACGACGAATCAATGTTGACAAAGATGTCAAAGTAAAGCTTTTTAAGTGTGGGGCTGGCTTATAAAGACAATTTGACTAATGATGGTGGCCACATAATTTGTATTGGCCGTTTAACAAGTACACAAGGGACTTTCTTCAGTACTCATATAGGACATACATGGATTAATATCACTCTTTTCCAAGCACAACTTGAAGTACATATCCTTGTGGTGATTTGATATTATATATACAACAATTAGATTTTAGAATTTCTATTCAATAATCTAAGTGGCCACGGTTAAGATGAATAATTATCTCAATTAAGCTAACAAGTTTTGAAAGTTAAGATGTCACTATGACATTTTTAATGTAGATAACCTCCAACGAACCAACATAAGAGAAACTTAATTGGATTCATGCGAGTTTATAAAGCTTTATTGTTGGATGTTGCCATCACTCAGTTAGTCTTTAATCGGATGACTTGGATTAAACACCATCTTTGAACTCAATCTGGCACTTCCTAATCCTCACTCCCTACCTTCATTTGTAAATATTTTTTGTATGAAAGCATAAATACAAATACTAATATATATTGTTCTGGTTAAATGCATGATAATTGTTTAATTTTATTAAAAAAAATTTGCATTAAAATTTATTTTGAACTATTTAAATAATCAATACGTTAAAAAAGTAGTTTTGATGCGATGCACAAAGCTAAAGTTTCTTCCAAAAAATTTTAGGGTTTTTAAATCAATTAACTATTTGTGGGATTTAGGTCAATAATCAGCAACCTCTAACCAGTCTAACTAACTTAAATAAATATTATTTTTCCATCATCCATAACTTTCCAACAATCTATCCATAACACTATGAATTTCTGACTCTCGTTTAAGATATTTCACACTTAAAACATAGTATTAAACGAGAAATATCAGTATATCTAGATATTTAGATTG
Organism: Anacardium occidentale; assembly: GCA_026122585.1. Taxonomy (NCBI): domain Eukaryota; kingdom Viridiplantae; phylum Streptophyta; class Magnoliopsida; order Sapindales; family Anacardiaceae; genus Anacardium; species Anacardium occidentale. The sequence continues at coordinate 16,805 of JAJEJH010000633.1, read as the reverse complement.
ATTTTAACTTTAAATATGTGCATATGCCAAAATTTACAATTCTAAGTTCAAATGATTGTGTATTATTATTATGTGGATATATTATTATTTTACACATTGTTTTGATAATCAGGGGTGTACAAATGCTGTAATATATGTTATGTCACGTTGATAAAGTAAATTTAGAGATTTAGAGTTTGCTTTAATAATAATAATAATAAAAAAAAAACAATGTATATTACAAAAAAGCCCAACTATTGGCTAAAAGATATCCGATTAGCGGGATGGATCACACTAAATGAGAATTGTTCCTATATGAGGTACAATAGATTAATTAAGTTTTTGAACAATTATCCAAGTATTAACCATATATTGAATAACATTTAAATAGTTATGAAACCCAAAAATACAATCAATGAGATGTCTTATGACATAAAAAATGATAATAAAATTACTTGTCACCTTGCTCTTTGTTAGAACAACATCAACTTATTTGCTCCTCTCTTTGTGACACTTGTTATAAATTCGAGAAGACAATCTCAAATTCCTGGTCTGGGAGCACAAATGTCTAAAAGTAATAGTAATTAAAGTAACGACTCAATAAATACGATCGATGAACCATCCAATCCAGCATTTAGGAACAATATCAATTTCCTCAAGGAGCAAATTTGAAGTTGAATCCCCCCGAGTGACGTAGAAAAAGGCAGTGAAACTTTTCGAGACATGCAAAAAGAGGATAATACTAATACAAATGTTAACGATTTGGATCTTATGGATGTGTCTGATTTAGACTTATCGGAAACTACAGATAATTGAGTCAATAGATAGAAGAAAAACGTATCAAATTAGGATTGCTTTGATTTTAGTGATAAATGGATAATCAATGTTAATTGGGATACAAATGGTAATAGATGTTCTTCATAGCCAAGTCTAATTACAGTGCACGTAAGACCTAAGCCAATTAATAAAGTATCACCAATTGATGACACAAAGACTGAGGCAGTTGATGATTCAATATATCAGTGACCTTTTTCTCTAACCAACTAATGATGCCTATATTGATGGTGTGACAAGAGCGCTTAATGTTTTGTGAGTTACGGATATTTTCAAAAATCAAGAGATCTTGCAAGATGTGTTAAAGAAACATGTTTTAGATTCTAGTTTTCAATTTAAAGTTTATAAGTCAACAAGATATAAAAGATAAATTAAATGAACTAATGAATTATGTTATTGGCATGCAAAGGTAGAAAGATTGGAAGGTTGTGAGTTTTTTTCAACTCTGGCATATAGATTTTCATCACACATGTCATAAACGTCAAATTATGCCCCATCCTAAACACCTAGGCACAGATCCAATGGGAAAAACTTTAAAACAATGTTTACAATGATGAATTATATATATATATACACACACACACACACACACACACACAAAATTTATAATCGATTTTACAAATAAGTATAAGACAAATATTTCATATAGGCAAGCATGGTGAGTTAAAAATTAGTACTAAATATATTGAGAGCTTCATTTGAGGGGCCTTTTATAGCTTTGTAATCTAAAGACTGTTACACAACTTAAAACAGATGGAGGCAATCATATCAAAACTTTCTTCATGTTATTGGCTTGTTTTATAAGAACCTTCAAGGATCACATTCATTTTATTATTTGTGTAGATTTTATGCCTTTTTTAAGGAGGTATCTAGGTATGTTATTTGTTTTTGTAGGAAAAGATGACAATAATAAAATCTTTTTGTTGGTTTCAATATAGTAGGTAAGGAAAGTAATGGCTCTTGGACTTGATTAATGGGCAAGAAAAATGACTGTTGCATTGTTGATGTTAAAATCAACACCTTGGTATCATAGTTGCAATCCAACTATTTTTCCAAAAGCTATCATGGATTTGTTGTCATCGCTTAAAGATGATATGCAAATTAAGTACAAAAAAAAAAAAAAAAAAAGGAAGACAATAGAGAGTTTACATAGGAAAGTGGTTAGGGCTTATAGAATGTTTGATTTTCAAGAAATTTTGAAAACTATTTTTAGAATGACCCATGAGACATGCCTTTATTTAAAAATATAAGATATTAGAGATGACCAATATCTAAATCAAAATAGGGTTTTCTCTCGAGAAGAGGAAATTCAAGAAAAATATTGTGATCATTGTTAATAACTTGAGCATATAAAGCTTAATTGTAAAATTCCAATTTCTATTCTTAGCCTATCATCATCATCATCATCAAAGGTTTTTAGCAAAGGTTGTTTTGCTCATAGTGGTTGTGGATCCAATATAAAACTATTGAATGATGTATTCATCTTTCTTTTAATGATTGTTGTGATGTTGAATTGTTATTTGCTTTTAAATAATCTATTACAAAATGATTGATTATGTGAATAATTTAATTATTATAATATTATTTTTAGATTATTTAAGTCATAATCTAAAAATTATTAGGATTAGCTGTTTTTGAACTATTGGATTATTGAATTTAATAAATTTTTTACCTTTGTAATTATGTCCCTTGGTAAATTTTACAACTAACATTCTATCTCTAGCTAGGTTAAACTCACAAAACCATTGAGGGTTATATTTTTGTAATGCACATGACACACACAATTTATGGTGTCATCCAAGATAAGGCCAGAAATTTTCCAAACCCTGAAGGAGTTTATATTTAGCCAACACGACAATCTATATCTGTTTTATTTTGATACTTAAAGTCATTTTATATATAACTTGATGATTTTATCAATATTATTTAATTGATGTGAGATACCAAATAGAAAAAGGATTTTCTAGCCTACAAAGGAGAAAAGTATTATCTTTATATTTTTTTGGACAACCTCTTTGAAGTAGATAAGAATTGTTTGATAGACACATTAATCATTACTAAATGTGATAGAGATATTCTTTGGAATGTAGAAAAACAAATAAAAAATTTTGGATAAGATGTTATACATTGATTTTAATATCAAGTTTCAATTATTATAACAACCATGATGATTCACAATTTTATTTTCAAAGAAGGCATCAAAGATCCTAACTTAAAGTGTATAATGTCAATCCTGATGCTATTACCTTTGTAGAATAAGAATTCGCAAATGTTAATGATGTCGGCCTTATTAAGAAAGACATCACAAGTGAAATATAAGACATTGATTAATAAATGATATTAGAAATAATATAAGTAACTTTATGTATGGTTCTTAATTACAATACCATTCATATTAATAATATAACAATAAAAAAAAAAAAAAGGCAAAGATGAATTCAGTTTCTGAGATTCATCAAGACCTCTTTTATTCTTATAGGGAACAAGACGCAAAAGAAACTTTAAAGCAAATGGCATATACGTATATTGCTTGTAATGCCGCTCGCAGGTCTATTTCGGGTACGTTGTCTAAACAAGCAGGTCGAGAATATAGAATTGCAGAAGGATTTTAAGCGTCGGCGTTGGGCAGATAGTGGGGCAGTATGCCACAAAGTGTAGCACAGGCACAGCCGATAGACAAACGAGGAAACTACCATCCGACAATGCAATGTCACATCCATCCATAACCAAATGAGATGGCCTTCTTACCTATAATTAAGATAAGCTTAATGTTACATCTCTCTTTCCTCTTTTAGAACTTGTTAGATGCCTCCAGCTTCTGAATCTGGAATTGTCGCCATTTTTGCTTGGGGAAATTCGAAGTACCACTTTGTAGTGGTCTATTGAGTCTGCCACTTTTTTTTCTTTTCTCGGAGGATTTTCGCCTCTGGTACAACACAAATGGACGCAAATCACTCAGATACATGAATGATTGTGTGACTTTATAAACCCTAAATCATAAACAAAAAGAAACTCTTTCCTTGAAAAGTTATATTTTTCCTTTTCCAAATATGGCTAAAAATGTTGAATATAATTGCGGTGGTTGGGATAGGGAGAGTGGGTCCTAAATGCCATGCAAAGACATTTGGGTTAACATTTTGGTTAGACATTCGCACATGTAAGTGATTGAGAAAAGTGCATAAAAGTGAAAATATAATAAATATTAATTTAAATATTGATAATGATGTATTAACCGATAATAACATATTAATATATGATTGAAAAATTTTAAAATTAAAAATAAAATAGTATTAATTACATACTGATACCTAAATTAAAATTTATTGCATATAACATTAATAGTTTTTATGGGATCGAAAATTCTATTCATATTTTTCCAACCACCCAAAATTTACATTTAAGAATATATACGAGAAATGGGATAGATGTGTGTTATTTTTTCCTGTAAACATGGAGTATTGATAAATCAAATCGTTTCAGTAGAAGTCGTTTCTTAATAATTGGCCGGCGTTGTGATTACTGTTTTGATTAACAATTATATGTTATAGATAATATAGATAGTTGGGCCATTGGACCACATTAAAGGACAAGAGTTAAAGTTACTTTATTTTCTCATCCAACAAGACAAGAAATTGGATTTAACTTATTAGTTGAAAATTATAGTTAGCATATATTATATATGAGAATGAATTGCGAGCTTAAGTGTGAAATATGTGTAGTGTTACATGTGGCATATGATGTGGCGTTTTTTTTTTTTTAATCCTGCTGGCAGTGTTGACTTTTCAACTCTCTTGACTGTTTGACTTAGTTGACCGTATATAAAGAAAATTTTGGCTTAGGGTTTGTTATGAAACAAACCTGCCGCTTTGCCTAAATGTCTCTCTCTCTCGATCTCTCTAACAAACCATTTCCAGAAGCTGCGAACGTGTACGATTGGGATGCTGCTGAGGTAGATCCATGGTTTGTGATGGTTTTCGGCATAACGGTGAGTGTCCTTTATGTGTATACGTGTATTTCTTGTTATATATTTGGGTTAAAGGTTTGTAATCTGATTAAGCTGGGTTTTTGCTGGGTTGAGTGACTGTGAGAGTGGGATCTGAAACTGTGAAGAGAGGTAAGGCTGTATTTTAGCAAAGGAGAAAGGTAATCTTCGAATCTGTAAACCTTTCTTCAGATCTGTATTTTCCTTTATGTTTTTCATAGTGGATACACTTGCTGCTTCCCCAAAGTGGACGTAGGTAATCTTTGTGATTACCGAACCACTATAAATCTCTGTGTTCTTTACTGTTATTGCTTATTGCTTCAGATCTGCTAATATGATCACTGGAAATGCATATTTTAAATATTACAGTAGCCAAATATAGTCATTAATTTCTGTACATGTAGCAACTGAAATGAAAGGATATCGACATGTTTAGAACCTTAGAAAGATTAAAGGCAGTACCAACTGGACATCTTATTACTTTATTTTTGAAAGTAATGTTTATAGATGTTTAGACAAATCATTCAATAACAAATCTCTCATTTGGTTATGTAATATGTCTTTCATAATATTCATTATTGAAAATGCTTTTTCAAATGTTATTGTAATAACTAACAAAATCAATGATAATTTAATTAACAAAGACACCAAAAAAAAGAAAAGAAAATAATATGCCTTTTTATAGAAACCATCTTTTTAACATGATTTCCCATTTTACTATTCTATCAAAATTTGTGTCCAAATGCATATTAACCCAAAAGTTCTCAAGTTAGTATTCAAGTTCAAAATTAGAATAGTTGTAAAAAAATCATATCAATAAAATTTTGTAAGAGGAACTAATTTATTCTTATCAAATACTATTGAAAAATTTTTGTACGTGGGCTAACATTAATTACAATTTTAGTATAATAAAACTAGATAATTGAATAGTCTAAGTAAATTTATAAATAGACTTAAGTGATCAATAAAGTTAAATCCAATACACTAGAAGGTAATGATCCAGATACATAACATTAATCACTTCAAGAAAAACTGTTTATTGTATCAACCAAAATTCGATGGTAATTGGATGCTATATCGAAATAGTGATGAAATAGAGTCAGATTTTGCCTGATGCTAAGAGTGGTGAGACTAATTGAGTTAGAGTTGAAAGAGGTATCTGATGCTATTTTTTTATTGGATTAGCATTGAAATGTTAGTCGATGTAGAATCTTTACGATGTAAATCTGGTTTTAAACTGAAAATTGGCTTTGTTGCCAGTCTGATACTATTAAAGCTGATGCTAATCCAATACTAAATTTTTCTATGTTAATCCGATGCTAATTTTATCCCATACTATTCCCATGCTAATTAAAAAATCTTGGGTAATTCTATTTCTATTATAATCTGATACTAAATCTGTGATGATATTTTTCCACCACCCATTTTTTATATATCAAACCAATTTCAAATATTCGTGCAATAGAAATAAAAACTCATTCAACTACAAATATTCCCAATTAAAAGCATTAAAAACATCTTCATTACACAACAAAATCAAAAGTGTATATATAGAACGGAAATTCAACAACAATACACTAAATAGTATATCAATATCAGTATGTAACTCATGATTGTTTTCTGAAAACAATCTATCAATTTTGTTAACAATACATTACTAATTTAGGACATATCAATTTTATCTTTCTTTTGACGCATCTTTACAATCATAATCTTGTGCCTCTCCTCCACCTTCCTTTGTCAGGCCAAACATACCATCTATGTTGTGGCCTAGTCCTATACAAAATATTTATGCAACTCAACAAATCACAATTAGTTAACAACACTATATATATGAAGCAAATTACAAGTTAAAAAGAAAATTTATTACCTGAAACTCCATCTAATAGAATTCTTTTATCTGTAGGCTCACATTCTTATAAGTTGACCCTCCAATATCATTTTTTTTTTGAAAATATTTTTGATATGTCAAGCACACACTAACTCAGATTTAAAATAACATTCTTGCAACAAAATTATAAATGAGGCAATATTACCTACATGATAAACATGCATGATATCTATTTAACATGCATAATTTTCTGAAGGCAATTTATGTTATATGCACACCTTTCATATCATCAATTCATCACGTGAATTAGAACAATTCCATTAGCATAAACCATTATTTGCACACTTGATCACAATTAAGTATAACAAATCATATTAAAGCAAACCATGCATAAAAAATTCATAAGGTCATGAAATAACATGCACCATATGATTATTTTCACCAAAAAATCACTTTAATCACTATTAAAGAACACATTTAGCATGCCTTATCTAAGTATTAAAAATCTAGAATTTTTAACTTGCATTTTTCTAACAACATATACATATATATTAATCATATTACCATATGTTACATATATGCATAATAACATTACATGTTCTTAAATCATAAGATTTATGTACAATGCATAAAAGCTAGCATCAAAACCAAGTTTATATCTTGAACATTTTGAAAATTGGGACAACAACAAAAATTTCAAATTTGAAAATAGTTTTACAAGTTGAAATTATCATGTAATAACGTCTTAACATATATACATACATTACATGAACTTTTTATGTAACTCACGCCTTAAAATTTGTGTTCTTCAACTTAAATTCATTAGCACACATAAAAAAAAAAAACACATTCAAAACACACAATTCTGACCAAGACATGAAAGAGCAAAAGGTTTGAAAATTTTGATTTTTAAGGCATTTAAAGAACATGCATGCAACCAAACTTTACCTACACATACCAATATGCATAAATAACTTCTTCTTTTTTTCTTTTTTTTTTTTTTGAGAAAATAAGACATGCAAGGAGCTTAAATGAGCTCTAATACCATTTGTAAGAAACTAGTGAAGCAACATAAAGAAAATGATAGAAAGAAGAAATAAACATCACATGCAAAGTTAGTCATGAAACATAAAAGCAATTACTCAACATATGGTAAGATTGGTGGATTACCTTGCTTCCAAGACATAGATATGATGTAGCCAAGTTTCAAAACATTAAAACCTCAAAGCCTCTACACTTTATCACCATCTTGAGAGAGAAACTTCTAGCTAACAAGAGGCGAAGTTAAGAAGAGAGAGATTTGTTTCAAATTTTGAAAAGTGTTTTGAAAAAATGCATTAATACTCTTCTTATTTAGGTTAGGCAAGATTGAATTTCTAAATCTTCATGGCTTCCTCTTTAAAATCAGATTTAAAATAATAATTTGATCATACTTCCAATATAACTCAAACAAACTAGCCCTACCAATTGACTGAATTTCAAAATTTTCATCAATCAACTTTCATACATTTCAAAGACGTTTTCGATGGGGTAACAATAAGAAAAGTAATAAAATAAGGTAGCAACTCAATCATTATATATCAAGAATAACTTGATTACACTTCCAATACCATTCATATAAACTAGTTGTACTAAATGACTGGATTTAGCTTTTCCATAGTTGAAAAGTACGCTAGTAACTCTAGACATAATTTCTCACAGATATTCGATTCAATTTGTGATTGAGGATATTACCATAACCTTTTAATATGTTAATATATGAGTCAATACATTATTTTTATTAGAAATCGAGTTAATATTATTATAATTTTATCCTTATTTAATAAATTTAATTTAACGTAAAAAGATATTCGAATGAAATGATATTGCAATATTTTTTTATTATACTTAATGAAAGACAATAGCTATTTATACATGCAAATTTACAAAAATACATTATAATTTTATATTCAAACTAGCATTTATTAATTAATAGTGTGTGTGTTTATTTTATATATATATATATACAGACTAAGAAAATGTTTAATTAATTCTTGAAATTTATAAGATTTTGGAAATGTGTATATTATTTATTTCATAGAGATGCCATCTTCTATAATTTTTTTTCTTTTTCATTTTATTTATTTTATTTTTATATAACAAACTATATACTATAAAAATTTGAGCTTTAAGACATTTTCTTCTAAACCCTTTGGAATCAACGGGGCATGCACTAAGAGGTGGACTAGAAGACCAGAATATCAACAAAATCAGATAGAGGCCAATTTTTCATGAGGATATTGAAGCAAGAAGCCATAAATAAGTCAATGAAGATATGAAAGGACATGAATAAGGAAGAGAAGATTACCTGGTAGCCTTAGTGGATTCACAGTAGGCTTAGAAGGAGGTTAGGGGAACAATAGTAGCTATTTGGAGAAGGAAGGCAAGTAGACCAGACGAAGGGAGTGCACAGGGGAAGAAGCAATGAGCGTTTGCACATAGAAAATTTAGGAAAGAAGAAAGCAGCGAGCAACATATATTAACATTTAGCATCAGATTTCATGGTCTAATGCTAATTTTTAATGATTAGCATCAGACTTCATGGTCTGATGCTAATTAATAATTAGCATTGAATTTATGATCCGATGCTAAATTTTAATAATTAGCATCTAATCATGAAATCCAATGCTAATTACAAGCTTCCTTCGCTGTTGGAATAGCATTGGAATCTGCATCAGAATATGTTAGTACTGATCCACTCACTTAATGATGCAACAAGCATCAACAATGAAACATTATCACTTAATGCTAATTACAACCTAGCCCAAACATATAGTACACGAGCTAGAATTGGGGAGAGCGATACGTGATAGCGCATGGATGAAGAATACAACACGTGATGACACGTGCATACTATTTTAGTATATGTCTTCCTTGTTCAATGTGTGGAAGGACTCTTATGGCATATAGTTACACATGAATAAAATTGAAAGCACATGGGAGCATGTGGAATCTAAACGACGTGCATGGCAACATGTGAGTTACATCTGAAGGCATGTGAAAGCACGTGAAAGGCTTTTAAAAGTGCATGGCAACACATGAGAGTCATATAGTAGAGCACAAAGCACGTGGATGAATGTGGAAGAGCATGAATGAGTTCGAGTGGCATGTACAAGTGCATGGTAAGGTTATTTTAGTGTGTAAATGCATGTATAGAGATTCTGAAAGTGCTAAGATACATAAAAGCATGTGACGATGATGTGGAAGGGCGTGTTGGCTTTAAGTAGTACATGATATGGTTGTAAATGCACTTGAGAACATGTAAAGACTAGTTTTGGTTCGTATCAACATATAAAGTTACTGTGAAGGCACGTAGTATATGTGTATACGTATAAAAGTGTTTTCAAAGGTGTTATTAGATGTATGGTTGCATCTGAGATAGATTTTAACACGTGAACAATCTAAAGTGATGCTTGAATCATAATAGAGATATGTGATTGTGTGTAAAAACGTATTAAGATTAAGCGCACTATAAACTGTAACAGGTAAGTAATAATCATGAAATGAAATGCATGAAAGACTTATGATCTACATAAGTGCATGCAAAAAGCTTATACTAGTGCTTAGAGGTGAATGTTATGCTTGTAGTACTTTATTTAGAGATTAATAAATTTTTAATAAATGTTGTGGCATAAAGTACTATACTTATCAAATTTAGTTATCAACTTTGCCATATGTGATTAGTTACGACATTAAGTTAAAATTATTATTGTTCACCACATTAGATGTAAATAATTTAAGGAGTCCAAGAAATAAAAGTTTGTATCTCATAAAGTCCTTACTAAGGCAACTTTTTTTTTTTCTTCTATCATAGATAGATTATATGAGTTGTCAAAATGGTTATCACCAAAATGATACATTCATTGAAACTTTTGCAATATTTCATTCAGTAATAATTCATTTTTCAGTCTTGGCACATGCAATTTCCTACCCAAAAGGGATTATTACATGAGTTAAAGTTGATGGTTGCAAAAAGTTACTCATTGGGAACCCGTTAGTCATGAATGAGTTTAATTCACCTAAAAGTGGTTGATTTCGTTCAATTGACACATGTTGTCTCAAGAATGGACTTGTCGTGGATAAATTCAATTCACCCAAAGGTTGTTGTTTTCATTCATTTGACATGTATTTTCTTATTAAGTAGAGGATGAACAATAGTCTTGAAGGGTTATCCGCCCAAAAAGGATGTTTCTTTCAAAAATCATATGTTTTCAAGGTCCTCATTATAACTCTTATAACCTTGAGTTTGGGACCCCAATAGCATGCCAATTTTTTCTAGCTAAAAGGGAGTTGATGGTGATGCAAAAGGAATCCCTATAAAGTGTGGCTTATACAATTTCAAAGCGACAATTTTTGTTGCCTAATATATGCATTTGTTGTAATATTTAAATATTAAGATTATTCAAGGTAATTTTGTGATATACCTCATGAAATCTTAATGATGACAATATTATTTAGTCTTAATAGAAATTTATGTAAGTTGTTAGAATGTTTAATCACCAAAGTGGTTCATTCATTGAAATCTACAAAAATTTTATATTCCATGAAAGAGATTGTTAGACCCATGTGGATTTTGAATTGATGTAAAATATATGTTAAAATATCTAACTAATCTATACATGCATTGAACATGACAAAAAAGACAAAAGATTCTTGTTTTTACAGAATTTGTCTGACACACGACCGTGTGTGGTCAAGATGCATGACCGTGTGTATAATATAAAGGTAACACACATCTTAGTTAAGTTGTGCAAAGCGTTCGTGTGTGAAGAACACAAGACGCATGATCGTGTGTTTCTCAAGCACACAATCATGTGCAAGTTATAAGGACACACACTCCCATATAGATCTAATCATGCCCGTGTAAGAAAAACTTTATTGGATACACGTTTGTGCAACTACAACACATGCCCGTATTACCTGAAAAATGTTGATCGTATGAAGATCATGCGAGTATTGTACGTGTAACTGTGTGGCCTTCTGGAATATTGAAGAACTAAAACATCAAGGACACAAGACCCCGTGTGTAGGGCATACGTCCTTGTGGGTGCTTACGATAGAAAAAATATAACTGTTGAAAAGCGAAGAATAAGGAAAGCACAATCGTGTAAAAGAAGGACACGCCCGTGTAACTTTCTAGAAAGTCTTCAACGACTCTCAAATCATCCCAATGGTTAATTCTTTCCAAATGCTATAAATTGGAGATTATTTGAACATTCAAGGGTTAGAGAGAATTATGCCAACATACTCACATCTTTTCATTCTCTAATTTTTCTTCACTTTCTCTCACAAAATCATATTATAAATCATTTAAGAGAGTTTATTTGAGAGCTTATTGTGTATTAGCCTTGTGAGGCAAAGATTTTGTATTATTTACACAAACCTTTGAGCGCAATCCCATGAAACTAGTATGAGACATAATCCTTGTTAAAACTAAGTTAAAGGCGTAATCCCTTATATCAAAACTAATGTAAGAAAGACGAAATCTTTTATATCAAAACTATTATAACTGTAGGGTTGAAGTTAATGGAATGAAATCTTCAAGCGGGGTTGCTTGAAGAAGTGGACGTAGGAGGCGTAGAGAAGCTTTGAACCACTCTAAAATCGGTTGAGCAATTTCTATCTCTTGCCCTCTTTATTTATGTTTATTGCTTTGGTTTGCTTGGTTGGTTTGAATAGGTTTGAATTAATTAAATGATTGTGTTGATAAATTGAATTTGGTTGAAAAAGTTTAAATTTATAAAATATTTCTAAATAACCTATTCACCCCTCTTCCCCCCTCTAGGTTATTTGTCATTTAGTATTTGAGGTTTAACAGAGACATTCTTCAATTTTGGTGCATACAATTTTTTACCCAAAAGTGGTTACTGTGTGTTAATAAATGGTTGCATAAGGTGATTATGGAATTACATTAGTTATGAGAGTTTCAATTCACCCAAATGTGGTTGCAATTTTTCAATTAACATATGGTTTTCCCATTTTTAAGAAAGAGAGTAGTGATCAAAGGGATTTATCTACCCAAAGGAGATAAACTTTCTAAAAGTTATATGTTCTTATCATTTGTAATCTTATGTTTGTGAGTCCTAATTATATGTCGTATTTTCTGTCCAAAAGAGAGATTATGAAGATGCGTCAAGAACCCTCATAAATAATCGTTTATAAGGTTTTGAAGCTATTTATTTTTAATAATATTTTTTTGTTGCACCTTAATTTCAATGGACTCCATTGTTGTGAACAATAATAATAATGCCACAATAGAGATTCTGACTGGCTTTAGATGTAAGAGATTGAATTTACATTGCTGATTAAGTACATAGATTTGGCCTAGCTAGTTAATGAATGACCCAACTTAAAGTTAAAAGTTTAATTGAATAAGAGGATTTCCATGATGAGTAGAAGAAACCCATCGGGCTAAGGTTGTTTGTTATATAGAGATTTATTATTAATTGCCTCATTGGAGATTTATCTTAAACCACAATTATTAAAGATTTTGTCACCAAGCTTGGTTAGAAGTATAAGACATCTAAAAAGCTAAAGTTGTTTGGATAAAAATTAAAAAAAAAAAAATGGATATTCAGTTTGAGTTATAAAACTATTAAACTTTCATCATATTTTAGCTAAATCAAGATTGTATATGGTTTGAATTATTTATATAAAATTTTGATTCCTAGACATTTTGTTAAATAAAGAAGTCCTTTATAGTAGTTTTAATTGCTCAGTCAATCCCTAATGACAAAGAAAAGAGCCATGATAATAAATATTGATCTTATAGCTTAGATGAGGATTAAAGTTCTTTGGAACATTACGTTGGTCACTAGATGAAGGCTAAGTAATAAGGAGTATATTCTTAAGTTTAATAATTATATAGATGTTAATGTTATCAATACAAGTGTGATGAGGGTTTTGCTGAAATTTCAAGATTCTAAGACCCCATAAAAGAATTACATAGTTACAAACTCAATCATAATACAAAATGTATGATTATAAGAATCAAGACTACAATAAAGTTAACTATTTTTCATTAGGTAAAACAAATATGACTAAATATTCTTAGGGTAAAACAGTTAAGATGACATACTGTAGTCATTGAAGCATTCTAAAAGATATAGTTAAGACATCATGGAAAGTGATATCCTTCTACCATTGAAAAAATGTGAATATGATTTGTTCAAGTTCCCTTAGTCCGTAAAGTATGATAATGTTATGATTGAATTAACAATGAGAGTCAATGAGGTTATTGAATACTATGGAATCTCATATCACTTTAAAGATTGTTCTCACTTAAGAACTGATTATTGATCTTATAATAAATGAACTAACTATGATTAGCATAGTTACAGAAACTTTAATAGGAAAATATAATAAAAGAGAACAATTTTCAACTATTAAGTTTTGCAATGTGTATTTTGCTCATTTGGTTTAGAGTTTTAAATGAAGATCTTATCAAAGAAGTCCATGTGATGCAATCAACTTAAACTAAAGTATAAAACAAAGAGTCTTTGGTATGCAAACTCAAAAAATCTATATATGGTTTGACGGACTTCTTGATAGTGGTATTTTGTAGCGACCCCCGCCCCAGGTTACTGTGCGCTGCGGAAAATACTATTCATATAATAATAAAATATTCCTGAGACGGGGACCTCTACAGAAAAACTGCTGCTGGATAAAATTTTCTTAATAAAGAAACTAATAATATAATTTACTGTGAAAGTAAATTAAATATAAGCGTGAAAATCCCAGGCTGCTCATGTATAAAAAAATAACTGATCATACAGTGTATTAGGGTATAATACACACATATGCATGAGAAAACTAAAGCATGCGAGCCAACATGCTATCTGCTGCTGCCGAGCCACATCCCCAAAATCTCGCAGCGGTCTCGCATCCAGCTCAGCCTCGAACTACTGACCTGCAAAAGGAAACAGGGAAAGGAGTGAGTGACAAAGTCACTCAGCAAGCGTTTCCAAACTCAACACTCGCAGGTCTAAACAATCACTGACGACGTGACTCGTCACGTAGGAGGTTCTGCTAGACAGTTTCTTACTGAATTCTGTTATATTTCTGTTCTGTTACTGTTCTGTTTCTCATCTGTTTCTCATGAGATGCTGTACATGACAATGAAATGTATATGCTGATGTCATGTATGCTGAAAACTATAGAAACTTGCCCTCAGGCTTGTTTTTCTGAAAAACTGTCTTTTCTGAAAACTCTTTCTGATAATAAAACTGTGATCTGAAGATCCTAAATATATATGTATAGTATATCTGAAATCTGTATCAGAAAGTACTGAAAATCTCTGAAATATCTGAAAATATCTGCTGTGCTGGCCAGACTGATGAATACAGGGATTCGGCACCCTGGCCGTGTGAGTTCAAAATCCTAATGAATCTACTGATGCACAACCAGCACTCTCTATTGAGCTTGGTCAGTGACCATGTCCTCTGGTGGACGCTGGTTTCCCTCTCTAGCGGGTGTGCGAACTCACAGGTGCCCCCTCGTATTCACCCCTATCTGATATATGAAAAATCATATATGTATATCTGAAAATCATGTTTCTGGATCCTTGGATCCAGTCTGAAAATATCTGATATGGCATGCCGTGCTAATGCTGATAATCATGCATGAAATGCTGATTTTCTGATATTAATTCTGAGTTCTGTGTGCTTAGAAATGGCTTAGAGTGGCTTAATTCTCTTTTAAAATTAATTACTGTTGATTTATGAAGTGCACGGGCGTGTGATCTGGGACGCACGGGCGTGTGTCAAGGCACACGGGACCGTGTGCCCCTCGTGCTGCTGGGCGTGTGCGGTTCTGGAATATTTTCATGCAAACTGGGCAAGGCACACGGGCGTGTGTACTCGGGCACACGGGCGTGTGGCTGCCTTCCTCTCCTCCCCGTGCTTCAACAAACACGGGCGTGTGGAATTGGGGGAGAAAGCACACGGGCGTGTGTCACTCGGGCACACGGGCGTGTGTCTGGGTTTTCAGACGCACACGAGCAGCATGCACGGCCGTGTCCCATGCAGAAAAGAGGACGCACGGGCGTGCCTCCGGGACACACGGTCGTGTGCTCGACCCAGAAACTGCAGATGGCGTCTGGCAATCCAGAAATTCCCACACCAGCACTTCCACACTCCAAAACAACAAACATACACAAACTTTACTGCTACTAACATGCCCATAAACATCATATCATCATCTCAACACGCCAAATAACATACATCAAGCATAAATCTCATGTATATAAGCATATACACAAATAAGCATGGAAAGCCACTCAATCATCAATCATGCATCATCTCACAGCTCAAACATGCTGGAAATAACTCAATCAAGCACACATCAAGTTCACATAAGCTGGAAATAGCCAAACAGGCTCTGAACTCAGCGAAGGAGGTAAGGAAAACACTTACCTCGCGCCATGGAAGCTCTATCTCTCTCCCTGGAAGACTCTGGATCTCTAATCTGAAGCTGAGCTGTTGGGGGATCTCTCTCTGGAACTCTAGGGTTCACTGGAGCTGAGGAAGAAGAAGAGAAAATAAGCTGGGAGCGGGGAAAACTGAAAATCTGCGCGCACTGGAAGAAAATAAACATATATCTGGCTAAATGGGCAGACACACGGTCGTGTGTCCTGGGCACACGGTCGTGTGTAGTGGAAAATAGCCATTTCCACCCCCACTCAAGTCCCAAAGGACTTCTAAAATGACTCTTCTACTCCCTGAAACTCTCTAAAATGACAATCTAACCCCTTGGGTCATTACAATTCTCCCCCTCTAATAAAAATTCCGTCCCCGGAATTACCTAAACAACTCAGGGAATCTTTCTCTCATCTCAGCTTCAACTTCCCATGTAGCTTCCTCAATTCTCTGACTTCTCCACAGGACTTTAACTAGGAGAATCTCTCGGTTTCTCAGCTTCTTTACTCTGTAGTCCAAAATCTGAACTGGGACTTCTTGGTAGCTCAAGTCATCTGATAACTCTAGATCCTGAACTGCTAACACGTGAGATGGATCACTCACATATTTTCTCAGTTGAGAGACATGAAACACACTGTGGATTCTGTCTAAGCTGGCTGGAAGAGCTAATCTGTAAGCAACTCTGCCCACTCTCTCCAGAATCTGATATGGCCCAATGAATCTC